>CAAKHC010018584.1:0-11179 GCA_901007825.1 Macroramphosus scolopax
GGTCTCCCCCCCCCCCCGCCCCCCGCCCCCCCCCCCCCCCCCCCCCCCTCTCTTGTTCTCTTGTATCTCACTTTAATGCATGTAAAGCAGTTGGCTCTGTGTACCCATGTATCAGGAGTCAACTCTTTATAGTTCTTTGACTCTTCATCTCTTTCTATGTTCCTTCATCAGAGTGCACCAGTTTCCTACAGTAACCATGGCAACGTGTGTTGATGTCCCTGTTACCCGACTGTACTGCAATCAACTGCAGGTCTGGACTTCCCTTTAAAAGCAACATTGTCCTTTTCCTCCAGTATTGCTTCTGTTTGTTTTATCATCACGCTTTGCACATATTTTGATTAGAAAACTGCTTTTGAACGAGCACTAGATTGTCCACATGCTTCATCAGTAGGATGCTGAGTGATGAGATAGAAGTGTAGTAAAAACAGAAACAGGTTTTAGTGTTGCAGGAAGAGATTTATATGCAAACTAAAGACACAAACAAAGGTACAAACATACCAAATAATAGTATCATGTATCTATTTATGTTTCATTCTGATGGCAAGAGGTGACTTTTTGTGTGTTTGCACATCCTACAAAAGCCTCACACCCACAACCGCACAGAAAGAAATGAGCTTTGACTCTTGAAAAAAAAAAAAAAAAAGGCGGCAATCTGTGTCCTCAGAGAGGATGTGTTCCAGCAAGTCTTGCCTCGGTGTTGACTTCAGGATATGTGGCTTCCCGAGTGTGATAGCAGCTTGACAGTAGCTGTGTCACAGTATGCTCTCTTTCCGTCTGTGTGTGTGTGTGTGTGTGTGTGTGAGCACATGTGTGGGTGGTGTATATGAGCGTGTGTTCACCTCTATCCGATGCCAGAGACCACCGAAAACTGTGTGTGTGTGTGTGTGTGTGTGTGTGTGTGTGTGTGTGTGTGTGTGTGTGTGTGTGCCCGGAAGACAAGCGTCTTGAGAAGAAAACTGCTTTGTCCCCCAAGTTTAAATAGCTCTGTCCTGCCTTATATCACCTGGTTGCCTGTGACGGGTTTGTGAATGTATGTGAGACACCGGTGTTAGCCCAAGGTACCGAAATAGCTTGACTTAATCCCTCGGGTTTCAATAGCTGTCACCATACCTTATATCACCTGAGCCAGGCAGGGCTGAGGAGAAGAAAGAAAATAGAAGAGAAGAGCACAGCAAGTTAGGCAAAGATCAGGCAGGGAGGAGAAAAGGGAAACGAGATGACGGATCATGTGAAGTCATAAAGACGAAGAATGCGAGGTCGTCCTCGGTCCTTCTCTCCCTCCTACTCATCTCTTTATCTTCTCCTGGACAACAGTCAGTCAGTCACTCAATCCTCCACACAGTGAATCCTCTTCAATTATTTACCCTCAGCCCTTGTACGTTCCACTACAGATTGCAGGCTCATTGTCGAGCCCTGTAATCACATCTCCCCTGAGCCGGCCCAGCTAAAATAGTAATGGGGGATATGTAGCGTCTAAAGCCGCGGCATGTTGGGATGACATCTGCGTCGTCGGGCCGTCAACACCTACAGGGTCTCACTATGACTCACTGCTCGTGGCCTCGGCTTATAATCGCCTGCAGAAAGTGTATTTAAAAAATGTAACACACACACATAGAAGCACATTTAACTGGGGACACGTCGTTAGCTCAGGTTACTGTAGGTTCATTATACAAAGGGATTTAATATGTATGCAATCATTTTGTTCTCTGTTTTATATACGGCACATACACTTATTGTACTCTAGATCTATTTATACATATCAGAACCTTCAGACTTTTTATGTTGTAAAACAATTAAATAAATTGCGGATTCTAGTTGTCTGATGGTTTACTTGTGTCTTCTCCTCTTTATGTGTTGCAATCTTGCATATTGCAGTTTTGAGGTCCAGATTGTCTTAGAAAATGTATCTACAGCATTTAAAAATGGAAGTAACTAAAGATACAAACGTAGAGAAATAAAGTTAGTATGAATTTGAAATGAATTGCCGGGCTGCGTCAGAGAGAGGAGACACCTGCCCGTCCATGAGGCTTCAGGTGACGAGGCCCTGACATTGGAGGAAGGACAGAGCATCTTAATGAGACCGACGTCTTATCACAAGGCTAGCGCGAGAGAGAGGGAGGGAGTCACACACACACACGCACACACACACACACACACACGGTGCAGAGAGGTGTGGCTGCAACGTATCATTTATCAGCGTGATGCAACACCTCACGTGAACACGAGTGCACTTACAACCCAAACAGTATCACATGCTGCTAAAGGGAAGCGCAGGTGATAAGCTCGGTTCCTGTTTGGCTCCTCTTCCACTGTAAAGAATAACTATGAATTAAACAGCAGCTGGACGGATCAGGTGTTGTTGTGGTGGTGTGTGTGTGTGTGTGTGTGTGTGTGTGTGTGTGACACCATCTTCTGCAGGCATGCAGTGTCCTCAAGCTTTCTAGCTTGTGACAATAATTGCAAACATATTAAACAAACCCTTATGCAACATTGTGTGAGTTAATCAGACCTCAGGTGTTTGGTGCTGTCGGGCCGTGTGAGCTTGCAGCAGGTGAGGCAGGAAACACTGAGCTGAAGATGATAAAAGAACCTGATCCACTGGCACCGAGTCGGACCCATAATGTCAAACTGCTCCGGATTAAATGATAGAAGTATCAGGTGAGGCTCTGCGGGGGCGCTGTCACATTACAAAGAGTATAGTTAATTGGAAACTTCATTCACACACCTGCTGCTGTCTCGGTTTCAGTTTGATCAGATAAAACATGAAAACGGTAAATTAGCTGTTTGAAAAAAAGAAATTCAAGGACTTGTGTCTTCACACACACACACGCACACACACACACACACACACACACACACACACACACGCACACAGAATAATCAGCTTCCATGAGGATTATTAAACATCTCAGACTGATATATAGACCCAGTGGGTCTGTGGTCATCAGTTACCTCCTAGTGAGAAGCAACCTGTCAATCACTAGCTAGCTCCTCCCTGAAGTCTACAAATGGAGCCGCCATCATTTAGTCTAATGATGTTTGAAGACGTCCACTGAAGGGAGGAACAGTATCAGCAGTGGAGGGATTCATGCACTGCAGCCTTGCTACTGTCTGACAGTCTCATCATGACCTGCAAAGACACTCTTCATCAACTGAACTGAGGAAGAGTTGCAAAAGTGGAGTTCCATTAGTCTTTTCCTGCTCCTGCTGTTTGACATTTCAAGATTGTTTAGAGGTTGTAAGAGATTCTTTCTTGGACTTACTGGTGTGGACTTTGTTTGTTTGGAGTTCCATGTTCGTCACATTTAGATTTTTTGGACTCATCATCAGCAAGTGTAGGTCCTTGCTTTCCTTCCCTCTCTGTTGGCCCCCCTTTAGCCCCGAGCAGGTGTCATCTCAGGAGAATACATTTCTCAGCAATTTGTTTTACACTAAGACTGATAAAAGGCGTCTATTACTTCATGACGTGTAGAAGTCAAGATAACGTACGACAGCGAGGACCCGGCGACCCCGAAACACTTGTGGGCTTGTCAATGACAGATGGAATGAAAACATACACATTTGGTTGCTGGAAGTAATTTAAATGATCAAATTTGTACTTTGCAAGACATTCAGTTTCTTATCTGTTTAGTTTTTTTGTCTTGCAGGATTCTGTGTGACACACAGGTGGGTCCTCCTGCCTTCTCCCCACATCTGGTTCATAATTTATGAAGACACACATTGATATGCATGGAACTCCTCTGCTTCTCCTTCATATATATTCACTACTGTAGGTAGAGAGAGAGAGAGAGAGAGAGAGAGAGAGAGAGAGAGAGAGAGAGAGAGAGAGAGAGAGAGAGAGAGAGAGAGAGGTGAATGTAGGAAAAGAGAGATAACTATAGAATGGTGTTTCAGGCTCAGCGTACAGTGGATCCGATACTTCATCTACTCAATTAACGAGCTGACCTGCAGCTCCTTGTGGATTCAAGCAGAACTCTCAGTCTTCCCCCAGTTGTTGTTTTTATCGCTCACGGCAGCATCCAAACATCTTTTCCCGTAGCTCCACTTATAGGGGCCGGATGTAAACGATGTGTACACATAAGATAAAACATGAGTACGCCTTCCCGAACAAACAACTTGTATTTATATTTTTAAATAATACTTTTGTTAATGCCTCAAGTGAGATTCCATCAGTCGGCTGCTATAAGAAGCTGCAGCGTATGTGATGGTCCGGCTTCAGACAGCTGCTCTGGTGGTGTTGGAGGACTTAGAGACTATTGATGAGACATGTTTTCAACATCGGTCTGATTTCCTGCCTCCAGATGACATTTGGCTCCTGCACCGCTTCAGGCCTCAAAGTCATGTTCCCCTCCAGCTGTTTGAAGAAGTGACTTTATAGAGGCAATCCTGGAGAGAACAGACCTCCTTTCCTCCACTTCTCCCACGAGTGGCTCAATTTGACATTCAATGAAATGTCGTTTTGTCTTTCCTGTTCTTTTCTTGTCGAGCAACTTGTGGTGCAAACAGAGCTTTATATGCAAATGTTAAACTGAGGGAGTGACGACATGGTCGAAGACTACATGGCCAGGTTGGGAAATACAGAGATGTCTTTTTAAAAAAACTCAAAGTCTGACTGCATCTCGGCTACAATCTGTTTGAGGAACCGTCCATCAGTACCATGATCATTGTGAAAGGAGAACATTGCTCAATCACCAATGATCTCATGAGATCTGCTTCTCTCCGGGATTAGATTGAATGTTTTTAGAATTGCTAACAAGGATTCATACAGGGAGGTTTCTTTCTCTGCAGGCCTGCAGCATGTACATGTACACTGTGTACTGTATGTAACAGGGGAGTCATGATACTAGAAATGTTGTGCTCTTTACCAATACATTTACAGCAAACACAGATCAATACAAAACGTATTAATCAATCAAATTAAAGGATTTAAAAATAAGCTGGTTCATGTATTAAAACCTGTTACAGTATAAATTCCCCCTCCAGTGCTTCCATCACTCCACATGTCGTCATTATCCAGTACAGGGTACTTAATCTACTTAAGTACTTGGTACTTAAGTAAGATTCTTGTGACATCCCCACCTTTTGTTATGCACCTGCTTCCCTTTGTTAAACCCCAACACATGCAACAGGGACGTGGTGACCGTGTCTGTCAGATAGGACCGACCACTGGCCCGCTGGAGAGAAACAGCTGCCTCAGTTCCATACTGCTCCTCCACCCAGAGGGGCTGCAGCATGATTATAGAGCTCAGTCCTGCACAGTCTTCTGATTAGAAATAGATTTCCTTTTCCCAATGTGGACCAAAGGCTGAATGACCCACAGGAGCTCCGTCTCCAGTGCAGAGCCAGAAGCAGCAGCAGCAGCTATCCAACTGTGTCTCACTGCAATGCAGCATACGACGACAGAAATGAAATGGCTGAGGGGCATTATCAGATGATGCAATTAGCTCTATACACTTTGTGTGTACAATCTGTAAAATCATTACTTCATACATCAGACAGCTGGATGAAGGGAAATGACCACACAGTTACTCCTCTAACCCTTGACTCCTTCTCTTTTCTCATCACACTAATTATTGTTTCACATTATCCAAGATATGAAAACGGTTGTTCAAACTCCAAAAGCAATAAACAAGTTCCAGAATCGGCTTATTAGCGAGTTTCTTATGTGCACTTCATATCCTGATTCACGTCTCCTCGCTGCACAGCAGCAGAACTTAACCTTTGTAGTGCACAATAGTCGACACGCTCACGGCTGAGCGCACAGAGAGGCTCAGTACCTGGCATGTGCTCGTAACAAGGGTTGACACATGTCAGAATGCTGTGAAGTACAAACCTTGAGACGTGAATTGCAAGTGTCCCATTATAAAAAAAATACTTCAGTGTGTGTTGCACCACCTGACGTAGGTACCGGCCCTGAGCAAAACAAAGCTAAACTTGGTAAAAGTAAATACTGAAGGCTACTTCAGTGTTCTTGTAGTTTGTTCTGCTGTTCTATTGGCTCAACAGTGAGTATGTAGGAAGGCGTGTTTCACCATGCTTTGGTTGACTTGGCTGTCCAGTCGTATGTATTTGAGCCACAGTATAGAGGCTTGATCTGCATCAGATAGCTGCTGAGACTGGCGGATCCTTCTCAGCAGCAACCGGTGGTGCCTTTCGCTCAGATCGCCCTTCCGAAGCCAAAAGCAGTTAAATCCCTCGGCTGCAATGAATCTCAGCACTGGCAGATTCTGTTGGACGCTGTCTCCAATCCTAAAATGCTCCAGTTGACGGCTGCCTGGAACTCAGTGAAGACATTAAACTGGAGACCTTTGTTTTATTAAGTCCACTGTGTCTGACCTCTTAACCTTACAACTCCCATATGATGTTCATCTCTATACACGATGTTATTTTCACATCCACTCTGATCGCCGGGTCAAAAGGAACCACAACTTCTATCGTCACACTACCACGCCTCTTCATCTGGAACAGTGTTGTGTTCAACAGTAGATTAAATAATATAATTTAAAAGCTTTCTTTGTAAGATTCTTCCTCATTGTCATATAGACCAGTGTGCAGCGTTTCAGTGTCGTCTAACATCAAGTCCGACGTTATCAGCACATTAAATACCTTCATCCATCGTCACTGGGGGAGGGTTTGATGTAATTCGCCCCTAGTCTTCATCATAACTCAATCATATTTAAGTTCCAGTGACAGCGGCTCTCTAGTGGCCGTGGTAATTATTACCGGAGCTGGAGGATGTTTGATGACGTGGATGTATGACAGCAGAGGGAGGAGGTCCGGATTGGTGGATGGTGAACAGGACACTTCGCCATGAAGGACCATCGTTCACATTATCCACCGTGTGTCAGGCCTCTTCTGAAAACAACCATCCTCCCTGCGACGATTGAACAGCAGTTTAACGGACCGATGACATTTGCAACGGGGACTGATTTTTTTTTCTTTCATATTGAACATATATTGTGTCTCAGAAGAAAAGGAGATTTTCAGTTTAGTGTTAATGGTATATGATTATCACTTATCAATAACCCCGAGTCCTTCATCACATCAGTCATCACACGTAGCTGAGGATTAACAATGACTGTATTTACTTACACAGCACTTAAAACCTTAGCAGCTAATTACTTAAACAGCCTCATTTATGGATATGAGACTGAGAATGTTGGCTTCTGCATCTTCAAATATCCTAAAAATGTGATTTACAACCGGGAGTTTGCGCAGAAAAACAATTGTCAATACTGAACGAGAGCAACTATAACAGCTCCTCAGCAGAATGGATGAATGCAGATTGTCTGTTGTCTTATCGGTTCTCTGATAAGACTTTGCACCGTCCGCCATTGGTGCGTCTCTCAGGGTTTATTCTAATGAAACACCCGAGAAATAATGAGTTTTACTGTTCTATAGATGAGCTTTAAGACCTGCATGTTTCTGACACCACATTACGTTCAGTCCAAGGCTGCTACTTTTCTATTGACTTCACCTACCTCACATGAATGTGAGATCGACCAGGGTGTTGCAATGTGCTTTTGTTATTTTGTTTATAGTATAATGTGTTTTTTCTGCATGTTCAGTGAGAGACTTCCAGTCTGTGTTGGGTTTGAACAGTGAGAGAGGATCTGTGTCTGGAGTTGTTACCTTCAACAGCGAGACTGTTGTTCACATGTCCAAAGATGAACCAACATGTTCTGAGCATCCTGGGTCAGTCTCTCTTTCTTTAGGGGGAGCTGATCTTTTTGGGGCTGACTCACATGTCCTGTAAACATTACAATGAAGGAGTAACTGCTCACAGTCATGCAAACATGCTCAAACGTATGAAATTGTCGCCCTGGAGATAATTACAACATACTTGATGTACACTGATTTAACTACCTCTAATATACCATCGACCTCGTTGGACACTAACCTGCTTCAGATGAAAAACAACACTTGCTAAAAGACTTTTCAGGAACAAATATCTAACATTCTTGGTAACACATTAAAGCATGAGGCTATGAGGAGGTTAAATGTGTCCATTTTTCCATACCATCTTTTATTTTGTGTGTCATATAATCGTGTTTTTTGTGAGGTTTTGAGTCAATGAATGAAACCTTGTTTCCCAAAAACAATCCACCCAAATGCTTTCTTGATTCTAGATTATTTTCTACTCCTCCGATGTCCGAGAGCGTCTGAACGCTGGTTGATTCAGAGGCACTTCTTGAAGTCGTGACGGAATCCTGATGACTAATAATAATAATGTGTCGTAGTTGCGTCCTTGATGCAGAGAACAAACATGTCCAGTTTGTATCTGCGGCTCCGTCTCCAGCGTTCTGTACCTACCGTCCTTTCTCTCCGTGCTGCAGCTCCTTCACCTTTTGCTCTGCAGCAGCTCAGCGATGCCCTCAGAGAGACTGTGCAGTTTCCAAAGAAACATTTGCCTTTCACGGAGCGAGCCATTATCTATTCCGCGAACAGCGAGGGTTATCTCCTGCACCCACACACTGGATGAGATTTCCCAAGGTAAACTGAACCGAACAAGTTGTTGCTGTATTGAACTACTCAGATGATTAATGTTGTTGAATTCAGAGCCAAATCTGGGAGTTTCTGCCGAGGATCCGATTCAACGGTTCACACGTCCGAGGTGAAAGAACACCCACGTTAAACAGACGGCTTCTTTAACATTAAAGTTAGATTAAACTCAACAACACGTAGATCAGTGTGGGTAACATGGACTGACATCATGTCTGACATCCCTCCATGGCAGCAAAGATTCTCACATATCAATTAATCCAATGAATTAACCGTCTAATCCAACAGTTTGGTGACTCACCCAGGGAGAGCGAGTCCCAACACGCCCCCCCCACTGACCGTATGAAGGAACTCATCAGCAGCCAGTCCAATGAAACCAGTTCACCAGTCCAGTCAGGTGTCATCAAAGGAAATGAAACATGGCGAAGTAGGTAAGCAGATCAGATCAGACATTTAGTTAACCGGGTCGGTAGACTCGTCTGCTTCCTCCCTCTCCTGCGTTGAAGGTGGATTAGTTTATCTTTTATCCGTGGGTTCTCGTCCCTTTCATTAACAGCCTGAGAGGAACTCCTACACCACAACCTGAGCTTATCAACGCGCTTTACGGCTCGACGAAGTGATGACTGCCGCCAATGAACTACTTTTCTGAGACAACAAACACCGTGAATTAGACGGAGCCACTGACGCAGGCTGAGTGAGGCTGGAGCTGGTTAACCTTCAAAGAATTAGTTTACAAAGTAACACAATAAAAGTTGATAGAAAAATGAAACACAAAGTCAAAGTAACATCCAACAAAATAAAACTTTATTCAGCATTCTGAACAAATGAATCATGTCTGCTGGCGTCAGTGAATACAAATGTTTCCTAACATTCCCTGATCTTTTGAACTTCTCATTATTCCGTTTAGTAGAATGTTCGTCAGAGTTTTATTCAGTCAAGGTTTCGTGGAGGAAGACGAGCTGGTCAACATGCTGAGCTGTTACGATGAGTCTCCACAGAGACGCTTCACGTTGGCTGACGTTACTCTGGTTAGCTGAGGGTTTGCTGAGCAAGACAATCTACAGCTACAGTCAAATGAGAGGGTCCATGGAAGTCAAAGTGTTGGATGTTTTAAAGAGACTCTCGGCTGAGTCGAGACATCCCATCAGACCTTTTTCATTGTCCAACCTGAGCACGGCGAAGTCAGTGATGTGTTGTCAGCAGGTTCCTTCGTCTGCAACAAACTCTAGTTGCATTATTTCTCTACAATACTGAGGGATTATTGTACATTAATTCACATATGAGACACTTGAAATAACACTATGAGCCAAGCGTTGTGTCATTGGTTTTTAAATATCTTATAATTATTGTTTGGTGGATGAATTTAATGTCGTGAACTTTCCATGAGAGACGGCTGTGAGCTGTAAACGGTGTTATTGAACAACGACTTCCTGCAGAAATCTGTAAACAAAAGGTGTATAAAGTGATGTGATGAACTGCTTTATACGACTTAGATGTGAGTGAACTGACCTCGTTCCGAGCTCAGACGATGGCGTGTCGCAGGCAGCAGTGCTGTGGACAGTGAGGAGACATGAAGCAGGGAAGCTGTCCAATTATACTGGGAGATTGTGATTTGATGGCTTCAACACACAATATCATTGATGAATATATGAGTGAAAGTATTGATGAAAGCATGATTAAACTTTTAAAGAAACACTTTTATATATTTCAGGACGTATCGTTGACTCTTCGGAGAGACTCTCAGGAAATGAAAATCAATGTCCGCCCACACACACCATCATCATACACCGTCATCGACACCATCATCACCCCGTCACTTCAGCGGACATTACATTGACTCGCATTGATTTTCCTGCAGACTTAACTTAACCTTATCTTAACCTTCAAATGAGGCTTCACTCAAAAATGATATTATCTATTGGCGACCTTCCCTTTTTTTTCAGAACCAAGGTGAGGCGAGTCCCTGCGATTGATAACAGCGACTAGAAAGCCTCCGATATTTATTCATTGAAATGTCAAGAGAAGGGAAATACGGATCCGTCCTGACACCCACCACGAGATGTAGAAGCTACTTAAAGCTGGTAGTCAACCACCAGCCTGAGTGTGTGTGTGTGTGCCTACCTCAGCTGTCTCCCATTGCTTACTGTATGTGTGTGTGTGTGTGTGTGTGTGTGTGTGTGAAACTTTGTGTCTGTCAGTAGCCGTGGTAATGTGAAGTGGCAGAAAGCTAAGAGGTTTCCTGCACTCCACCACTGACCATGTGTCACCACACTTTGATATAGATGGAGAGAGAGAGAGAGAGAGGGAAGAACACAAGAAATGGAAAAGGAAGCCTCAGAGAGCAGAAATAGGAGAAAAAAAAAGTGGGAGGTGTACAACACTCAGATGTCGAGAAGTCAGTGGAGGCTGGCGAACCCGAGCAGAGCCGGAGTGGACTTCAAACACTGGTGATGTACGAATGTATTCGCCCTTCTGCAAACTGTGATACGTAAAAAAAACTGAAAATAAGTCTACAACCGAAAATAGGTTCCATACCAACATTCATCTATATGTGCATCACGGTGCAGTTAACATCTGGTGGGAGTGAAGGAAACATCACGGCTCCAGTTTCAGTAGTTAAACAGACACATCAGGTCTCAGACAGCTTATTCTGACGGTTCCATCCACTCCAACTACA
>CAAKHC010018586.1:0-15000 GCA_901007825.1 Macroramphosus scolopax
CATTCATCAGGTTGTCACTGCTGTGAAACTCTCATCTTCCTGTTCCCGGAACTTCATTTAATCCATCCTTCTTTTCTAGCCACAATCGACTCTTCACGCACTTCTAGTCAAGCACCTGAACGTTTTGAAATCATTTTACAATCAACCAATCACAGACCAGAACCCCACAGACCTACAGCTCACAAGGTGCAGGCCTTTGATCCTCGATAAACATAACACATTACATTCCCTTTTGTCCAGGTAACAGAATAAATATATATACATGGGGAGCAGCTTCCTGAAGGGAGCCGGGCATCAAACCACCGACCCTCCGTACGAGACTGTGACGAGCGAGCTGAAGGGAAACCTACGATCAACGCTTCCGTCCTAATTGAGCTAATAAAAGATTTTTTCTGTGTGGAAGGGAGGTCGTCATCGTGAGCTCAGATGTGCCAACGTGGCTCTGAACTCAGGTAGTCCCCATGCAGCTGTTACCATGGCAACCCATCTTCCCTTCCCTGTCACTGATTTAAGCTACACTCACTTCCTTTTATTTCTCCACCAAGTTTTAGAAACTGCCTTCCTTTAAGGAATCCTTTTGTCATGTGTAAGTTGAAAATGATTTTGCAACACAGACTTTGTGGGAAACTGAAGGATTGAGGCCCGATGGGTTCAGAAGAGCTCCAGTCTCTGTTTGCCACAAGTAAAATATCATCAGCAGGAACTGGAAAAGTTCTGCAACTTCTTGAATTACTTAAATTGAGATTTTTAATTCAGACTTTGCACTACACAACAGTGATGTGAACACCAAAGGCACCTACCCGTGGGAGTCCATCGTGTTGGCAGCCCATATGTCTGTTCCCAGGATGTCAAAGGAGCCATCTCTGTTCCCGTTCTAGTCCACACACAAGGAAATAAGGAAGCATGTTGTTCAGTATGAGCTACAAAACTCTTTATCAGAGCATGAACACTGACACGTCCTGTAATGCAAATCCATAACTGTTGTCATTTGATCCTCCCTGTCTGGCAAATGACTTTCAAATTATGCAACGCTGCAAATTTCAGTGGCGTGCCCCTTTAAATGAAATGAAAATTTAATTTTGTGGTGACGTGTTCAGGACGACTCCAGACTCCCAGAGACATAAATCACCTGTTAGGCTACAACAGTACACACATACTGTAGATATATACCTGTACCTTGGCAGGGCCTTTGAACTGGTTGTTTCGTCCCCTGCTGCCAGAGCGGGAGCCAGAACCCGGCCTGGACCCCGAACTGGGCCTGGAACCTGTGCTGCCGTTGCTACTGTGTTCCCACTCCTCCTGCGCAGGTGAGAGAGCAGATCAAAGAATGGTTTTCCCTAACCGACGACTTCCTGGTGAGTCATGCTAATAAAACTTGTAAGAGTCATAATACTCTGAATCACTGCAGACGATGTAGTCAGAGCAGAGCATGGCAGCTCACACACACACACGCACACACACACACACGCACACGTGTTCTAGCATATGAACCTGATGGATAATTCATTTAGGATTAATCGGTTACTGGCTTCAGCTTCACGGTGTTTCCATGTAGCCCATTAACATCATATTCAATCCGCGAGCAGGCAGACATGCAACAAATCCCCCGCGGGTGGTGTCATCCATCTCTTCTAATCATACACTTGAACAGCTGGTGGAGAGGAAGTTACTTCCTCCAACATACAGGACTTAGAGTGAGGAAACCTCCGCTTTTAATCTGTGCGATGCTCCTGATTAGAAGGCTGAAGAACTGCTAGATAAAATAATCATTCAGTTAATTCATTAACGTGGAATCCAACAGTGTGACATAAGCAAAGCTAAGCTCACCGGCTTTGATGAGCCTCCCCCGTGTGAGGACGTCCAGCTGTTGTCTTTCTTGTCGTTGTAGTCGTCCGTCCACTGGAGGAGGGAGAAGAGGGGGAGAGGATGCTTTCATTAGTTTGTTTATCGGGTAAATAAAAACATATTTTTAATATCTCTTTGCCAGACAGACAGAAAACAATATAGTTGCATACCCAGCTGCATTGTCGGTGGATTTACCTCCACCTTGTTGATGTAGCTAACAGGGGTAGCAGCTTTGGTGCAGTCTGTACCCTTCATGCATGTTGTGGAAAACGCTAGCTAGAGACACCACCACTGCAGCTAACGGCTACAGGACTGATGGCAGTGATGTCATCCATCTAAATAATGAGACTCTGACCTGCGGCACCTTGCTATCATTGTCCAGCTCCACGTCTCCATCAGCCTTGTCTCCCAGGAGGCCCTGCACCTGGTACTCCAGCATGTAGCTGTCAATGAAGCGCTCCAGTTCTTCGATCTCTTGTGAGCGCGTGCTTCCAGCTTCAGAAGATGCAGACGCCACTGAAGAGTTTTCCATGGCAACCAGCGCAGTGATTGGCGAGAGGAGGGGGGGGAGGAGGAGCGGACGGGAGGGAGGGAGGGAGGAAAGTGACCTGTGCAGAGAGGGAAAGAAAGAGGAGTGAGCTACAAATACAGGGCGAGTAATCACGTTCATGTTGGGAGCGTTCATTCATTGAGACACGAGGTGAGACCAGGAGGACCTTCACCCACATGGCGTATATAATACTCCACATGGTGTCACGTACTTAATATTAGTATATATATATACGGCTCATAATCCAAACATACAGAAGCAGCACTCAGGCTCACGGCTGTTAACAAACATCCATTTAAACTCCACGTGTGTCTTAACAACCAACAAAACACCTCAGACTCTCCTCGGCTAATTACTCTACAACCTTTGTTTATATCCGTGTTTGGGCTTCCACCTCTCTCCTGCTGCCTCTCCTGTCAGTGTTTGGTGTGATCACCTGACCCCTGGTCCACTGGGAATCAGCTTCCTGCCCTGCCTGCCTGCCCGACTATTGCTACTAAGCTCCTTTACATCATGGCTTGATCACCAGCCATGCAAAGAGGATTTATCCCCTGGAGCACGCAGAATGGTATCAGCTGAGCCCTGGGGACTCGCCGGGGGAGCCCTGCGCATTTGAGGCTAACTAGTCATCGACACAAGGTCTGGCTGCAGGGCTGTTTGAGGCTACATCCTACAAACACATCTCTATTTACATTACAACACAACAAGGTAGAGACAGACTGTACCATATTTTAATCTCCTCCCACTGATGACCTTGTGTCAATAGTATAATCCCTGCATGTCAATAGCATGATCCATACGATGATAGTGGGCGTGTGATTAGCCTGGTGATCTGCAGCCTGCAGACGAGCTTCAGAGGTCAGAAGAACTCAGGAGAGACAATTCATGCTAACTCTAACTTAATCTGTGTGTGCAAGCTAACGTACAGTTCATCTGTTTCTTTTCATTTCATCAAAAAAAAGAAGAATGCTACTGGAAAACTTGAGTGCAAAAGACAAATACAAAATACTTTTTTCTCGCTTCCTGTCAGAGCGCCAAGTCCAGGGACGTTCGGAGCTGCCCCCGAAATCAGACCAATAATGATGCAACAGCAACATCTGTTCAAACTCAGCTCCAAAAAAACAGACAGACGGACATCAGTCAATCACCGTATCGTTGCACTCTGCAGGTCCTCAGGCGAACCGGCCTCAACCAGCCGACATACAGAACTGTGTGCGCTTGACAAATATTCTCTAGTGTTAATAAAGCTGCAACATGTTGAGTCGAGCATCTATTTCCTGTTGAAGAACTTTGACGTCCTGTAAGGGAATAATATGCACAAGTTACCTGCTCTGCAAAGCCACTTAAAGTTCACCGTGATGCAGCTCAATTCGGCAGCTGATTCAGTTGTCTCGTGTAAGATGCAATGCATATTATAAAAAACATAATGTTATATAAAGCATTGAAACACTTTGCCTTGTCATCCGTTCATTTCAACTGAGCTGACAGGAACAGATCCATTCTTTCACGCCTTAAATGGAAAGAGAAGCGTTCACTAACAGCAGTCTAGTGTGCAGAATTAGGATTATTGATTGGTAGTTTGCGGCCCAGTAAAGTGTCCTAGAGATGTCCTTGACATCTCGTATAGAATCAGCGCCTGAGGATGTCGACCTCTCCATTAATGCAACCCTGACTTCTCGTCTCTTATCGCTCTCGTATTGTCATCATACTGATGTGCTGGCCTGTGAATGCATTCACAGTCAGCCCACATAACATCATCATATATCCAATATCCAGAGTAAACACTGGTCCTGTGTGTTTTATATCGTAGATCTGAGCGGTTGTCTAGGAAACGGGACTCAAAGTCCTCTCTGTCTTGCTTTACAAGACATCAGGTCCAAACCTGTCTGATGCTTACATTGACTTTGCTTACAGACACTAATACAATATCACTTTGACGTCTAAGGGGGGCTTCGATTTTCCTCTGTGTGAGTCAACTATCATGCTGTCATCCCTTTAGGGAGGAAGAGACAAGTCAGAAGGGGAGAAGAGACCGAACACAACGGATTAATCTGAACCCAGACAAAGAGAAAAGGGCTGCTGTCTTTTGGTGTCCACGAGAAGCGAACACAAAGAGGTTCAGCACGCCGGTGGCTTCACAGATCTCTGACAGACACAGAAGCTCACTGTGCAAGATCAGGAGCTCAAACTGCATCGTGAGGCGGGTCACACTGACCAAACACGAGCTGCAAAAGACGAGGTTAGAAACGAGCTCTCACATTGAAACAAGTGGCAGATAGGGACACATGACAGGATTGGATGTTTTGCACCATGCAAGTCTATTTTGTTTATCTTTAGTACGGATTTTCTAAAAACCAAACGTGCCTGAAATAGCTCCACAAAGCTGCAGCAATTATTTAAATTGCTGATTGACCGGCGTTAATTGTTCAATGCGGTCAATTACATTCTCGAGATGCTGCGACCGATGTTTACTGAAACGATCAGCTACCAAAACAGTTATTCTACTAATTACCAATCAATCAGTCCACTGGTTAGAGCAGCTCTAATCTGATTGGAGTGTATCATTTTGCCTTCATGTTGTCTATATTAAGTAAACGTTACTGATCCAGTTCAATAGACCCTTGAGTCGTGTCGTTAGCAACGCCTGTGTTTTCATTCTGTATCGTGTCCACATGGCGGCCGTGAGAAAAGTCTGTCACAGCTTTGGCCTCCACGCTTCTTCAAATACTGAAGGTCCTGAAACTGGACAGATGTATTGATCAGATGACATTAATCATCTTTTCATGACAGCAGCTAAAAATGAGACACCTGCTAGCTATTCTTTGCTAACAATAAAAGAAAGTTGGGAAGTGTATTGGAAATGCTTTCAGAAAACCTCCTCAAAGATTAGAGACACAAAGAAATAACAGCAAGACAAAGATTCCGTCAGACTTATAAAGATGGTGTCTGAAGAAGCCATCTGTTGCAGTGGTCATTGCACAGTAAAGACCTTCACGTGGTTTATCTGGTGGATGTACTCCGGCTGGCCAGCCTTTACCAACAAAAGGTCATCAGACTCCAAGACAGCCCCACCCCACATCCCCCTAACTCATCTCCTTCCTGTCACCAGCCCTTCGCTCTTCCTCCCCACATTCTGCCGGCTGTTCCAACAAAAGACTGCCTGCCACACTTTTCGCCTGTTTCACTGAGGGGACAAGCGTTTAAGTTAAGACATATCATTTCAATTTAGTAGTGTGTTTGGGTTCCGGCATCCTACGGTTGAATTGATGGTCTCATTACCAGGTTAAACTGTAAGTTGCAGTGCAGCAATCGAAATGAGTTTAATTGCCGACGATACAGATGATGCAAAAGTCTGGAAACCATGCTGAGCTTTTGTGAACTCTAATTTGATTTAATTCACATCAACAGTAAACACAATTATCCCAGTCTTTTATAAGACACAAGGGGCACACAGGGAAGGTTATGAGCGGCGCGCACTAACACGGATGAACAGCAATCCGTCACAGCCGTACGAGAGCGTAGGCGAGCTGAAGACTGTACATCGAGACGGACACTAAACTGGCCAGACAGACACAGCATGGCACTGGACGGCACACTGCTTCTTTGTTCCAGAGGCAAGACACGAAGGCAACGGGCAAAACGAACGATACATGACATGATGAATCACCAAAATCAGAATGCAGATTTATTATATTGCTTGCAATACCCAACTGCAATCAGGTAATATCAATTGCTTATTAAATCATTCAAGCATAGCTTAATATAACTAACACTTGTCTGCATTGTCTCTGGTTGCTCACGTTCACTCTGTCTGAGCTGCAGATATCTGACGATAATTGGCCAACCAATTAATCAGTCTCGCACCAATTATAGTAGCAAATTCAATTAAAGTCCAGTACTTTAAGCAGAGGTTCTCATCGACTGACAAATTAAAGGGGTGCACCGATCTATCGGCCAAACATCGGTCTCGGGCGGCTGATATTCACCTTGTCGACTGATATCAGCAGTGGCCGATGTTTATCTGCTTACATTGATGAGATTAGCCTGGTAGATTTAGATAAGATCCAATAGGCTTGAGTGGTACTTGGTTCAATTATTATTATCTTTTTATAATGAAGACATCCCTGAAAGGAACAAATAAATCCAAAATTCACACATAAGAACAACATCAGCATTTCCCCTGAATTTCTCAATCGGTGAATCTCACAATACATCACACGCACCCACATCGCCTGGAGCTCAAACAAACAGTAGGTACTTTAGTCTCCTAACAAATCATTCTGGCTCCACCGTGGCAAAACACGCTCTCATGCATCAGTGATGTGCAGCCTTTGGATGTGGTTACACAAGACACCAGACTTTAAAAACCATAATCCTCACGAGCCAACCGGAGTAAGTCACGGGACGGGGTCTCCTCCTCAGGGGGAGTCCAGGACCATGTTGTCACCCCATACAGGGAGAAGCTGCTAATACGCCTAATCTGGTCTTCTATTGACCGGCTGGCTTAACAAACTCATACTTGGGTTTGGATCTAATTAGTAGAAGTTTATTTCAAGACCACGGTTGGCGTGATGTCATTGAGAATTCATTGGAGTAATTTATGTGAATGTGTGTCAAACCATGAATGTAGATTTTAATCTGCTAACAGCAAAACAACAATAAAAATGTCGCTTTCCACTGCTTACAGTGTGTGACACACGTGAAACCTCAGAGGCTTGTTTAGTTCAGGGTCCTCTTGTACTTCGTATATTATCAGTTACATGTAAAACTGTGGGATCTGGACATGATTTGGGTCGACTTCTGTAAAATAGTCAAACACAAATTAGAGGCGAGCGATATGACACGTTAGATAATCGATGCACATTTATAAATGCAAACTCGATCACCCGTTCGAAAGAGGTACTCTGACCTAAATGGTCTTTTATTCCTTTTTCTTTTAGGATTTCTGACCTTTGAAGGCGAATATTCATTTCAAATAGGGAAATTAGTCTGGTTGTGCAGTTCAGTGACTTACAAAATAAGGAGAAAAAATATGTGATATAATATTTTTGCCCTCATCGCCCAGCCCTTTTCTTTCAAACGTTGTTGAAATAGTGAAAACTGGAAAGTTGTGGTGGTCAACTTCTGGTTGCATAAAGAAGAACCCCCATCACTGTTGTGTGTGGATGTATTTACTCATAGAATGTGAGCTGAATGACCTGACACTAAAGGACCTGTAGAGGACAGCCACAATCCGGTGGGGGCTCCACCAAGTGAGTATGGATATGTGTGTACACTTAAAACAATAACCCCATTGTCCCTCCTCCGCCCCCCATATGCCCCAGTAGTGGCCTGATGGGAGAGGACTGAGCATGTGCAGCACTGCAGAACTATTAGAGACCGTAGGTTGACAATGCTATTCAGGCTTCCCAGCGTGTACGAGTAGGTAGATGTTCTGAGGCCTCACAACTTCACAGCAACAAAAGTGAAAAGAGAGGCAACAAAGGTTAGACTGCAACCGAGCGGTGCTCATTATAGCTTCGGGTAGATCACATGAGATGATGACAAAACAAGCAACAAAAGGTCAGCCACAGAGAAACAGGGAGCACAGTCACGCAATTTCTTCTTCCCTCCATATACAGGCTGTGTCATTTGCAGGTGACCTAGTCTACATCTTTGCACCACAATAATACGAATTATACTATCAGCTTTAATCCAATACCTTGACAATTCAAAGCTCCTGTATGTTTTCCTGAATCATGACCCATGTGATCAGTCAAACACAGTCTTGTTTTCTATTTTTCAACCCACCCATCCGCACACTACAGGCCACATGATGAGCAGCAGTTCCCACTGAAATGAGGCTATATTTCTGCAACCCAGTTTCCTTCAGACTACTCCCACTCTCCTCACTACGCGCAGCTGTGTTTGCTCCTCCACGGTCCTCAAAGCACTTCATGAATAAATTGGTTCTGTTTCTCAAACACCAAACCATTTGCAGCGGATGTGTTAAAATCAGGAAGAGTTCCACGCTGCTTACTCACATGAACCCTGGCGTCCTAATTTGTAACTGGATCAGTCTCCTACTTGCTGTGACTGTTTGACCTCTGAGGAAAGGGATCACAGGAGCTCGCAATCATCCATCGTAAGAATGCAGCACTCAATATGTGCCGGGAGTGCAGATAGCAGAATGATGACTGCTTAGAAGTGTTTAAACATCAGCAATAACTTTTCTACTACTGTGACCCTTTTTTTTATATTGTATTTCATCACTCAAAACTGAGACTGACTTTCAATGATGAATTGGACAGTTGCTGTGATGTTGTCAGGTAAAGTTGATGATGAGGATGAACCTATTGATCATCAGCTGCCGGCCATTTCACAGTCCGAGACCAAAGATTAGTTTAGATCAGATGGACAGGAGAGGATCCAGAGCCAAATGCTATCATAGTGGCACCTCTGGCAGATCAGGCAGAACACACACAACCAACACGTTAGGACAAGGTTTCAGATCAAATCTATGCTTAATATGTGGGTATGTCTGACATATTGTGAACATGTAAGAGCATTACAGTTTGGATGAAATGCAGTGAAGCAGTAACACACAGGTTATCACATAATCCAAAAACTGTGAATCTGAATGAGACCCAACAATAACTCACAGCATATATGTGCAGCACCAGCAACACGGTGCACATGGTGATTCACACCTCTGCTTATTGTGTTGTTTCCTAAACTCAACTCAATTGATGAAGTTGGCTTAGCATGAAATGCTAAAAATGCTATGTAAAATCAATAGAGCCATGAAATCTAATTAGCAATGAATATATTCACATATTCCTGTAAGGTCAAACTTGATCAGGCTGGGAAGACTTCTGCTGAGATGCACTTTGCCAAATTAAACGTCTCTTACTTACAATGCATGCAGAGTAAAGCATGAGACAATGTACCAACCTGATTTACTACCAGGCAGAATAAATAAATAAATTAATTACCTTAGACTCTGTTTGAGGCACCACAGTGGTGTGGACGACCTGGGTAAGGTTCATATCATTGATTCAGATTTGGCTAAACCTTCCTTCACCACATCTCTACAGCAAAAAGAAAATCATGCAAATTTTAGGTGCTTCAAATCCTTCCCCATTAAAGTCAGGAGGGTCTTTATTATTTGACTTGTGGTGGCATGCAAACATTCCTTTACACACTGAAGTTCCTCTGATCCAACCAGTCTCTCAGGAATCTGAGGAATGTTATGAGCAAACTGGACCTAAGCAGAACCTACAAACATCAGCCGGCACTCCAATGGGACAGGAGAGGTCATATGTTAAATGTTTTGATTTTCAAGATTTGTCAAAGAAATGTTGACGCCAGTCAGCATTGTTTGGGTTCATCAAGAACATCTTGATAACCAAGAGATACGTATTGCTACATAAGATATGAGTCTGATGTGTAGTCGCATTTCCTGCAACAGACTAGCAGCAGCTGTGATCCACTCTTTGTGAGGGTCAACAGCCATGCCGGGCTAGCTTACTGACCTGCAGGACGCTCAGCTACCTTAACAGGCAGGCTAACATCTTTTAAACAGCTATTCCTGTCATGCCGGTACAAATGCGAGATTTATTAAAATAACAAATCCCACCATAAAAACTATCCAATGTCTCAATCATTACATGAGCTAGCTTGTGTCTACTTTGCACTACAGTAACCACGCCCATGCTGGCTGAGACGCTAGTACTGAAATGTGTTGGTTAGCCAAGTGGGGCTTCCTGTCAGACGGTTTGCGGCAGTGTTATTAAAACGACTGCAGCGTAATGTCCCTGTCAAAGAGACAACATTTGCGGGCGCTCCCACGCCCTGGTGTGTGTGCCCGCGAATCACCGGCAACAATAGTGACGCAAGCTTTGCGGCTAAGCAGCCGGCTAACGTTAGCACTAAAGTACAACAGTAAACAGGAGGCCACCGCTTTGTCTTCTGTGGCATATCAACAGGTCTGCCGGCTGAGCTACGAGCATAAACGAGTCTCTCACAGCAGCAAATCCAGCGTAGTGTATTTATAACACTGTTATATATCTGTTTACGATGGCTATCAAACCGTCACACACCTTCACCGGTTTATAATAAGATTAATCCTCACCCGAAGTGAGATTGTGTCTCCTGGTGATCACCTCCGGAGATCAAATCCGCCGTGTCATGGGTGAGTTTCCCAAAACGAAAAGTGGGAAAGAGGATTATCGTTAGCTATGGACTCACAACTCCGACTTCCCAGACGGAGGAAAAAGGGAATGTAGGAATGTGACGTTCAGTCCGGTTTGCTGGCAGCGTTGACACGTGCACTCCGGGGTGAAGCATTATGGGAAATGTAGTTCATTGTTTGTGTTATTGCTTCAGAGAGATCTTGATAAGTGATAATATAATATCAAAGCTGAAGTATAAATGTGAATCGCAGTACTATACTTGCCTAACTCTTCTTAAATAGGAAAACAAAATAATTGAAAGATTATTGAGACCCTGGAATTATATCATTCATGCCTCTCACAGAATTACACAACTTTACTTCTGAACCAGGACTGACAATACCTGTAATTATGAATGAAAAACACACGTTAGACATAAGTAACTGCAGATGACCCCTTGTGGACAGTAAGACAAGTGCATATGGTTACCACGCTCAGATACATTACCCTAGTCATCTTCGATTATAAATGTTAATAGATTATTTATTAAGGATTATAAATTGAGCTGTCAACTGAAATGTTTTCTTATTCATCAATATCGTATATACCTAATCTTTAGCACATTAGTAAGCATTAATAAACTAGTGGCACTCAGAGAGGGCAGATCCCCTCCAAGGCCAACATCCCACTCAGTTCTATTTCACGCAATTTCACAAATGATATGTGCCTGGATATATTGGTAAAGCACGAGAAATAAGCCTTGATTTATTTTCATAAAGATCTATCTAAGTTTCCTGAGAAGTAAATGAAAATGCAAAAAAAAAATGCAAATGCTAAAGAACATTAGTGTGACGCATGACGACGATAATAATAATAATAATAATAATAATAATAATAATAATAATAATAATAATAATAATAATAATAATAATAATCATTGCAAATCCAATAGGGCCTTCACACTTTTGTGCTCGGGCCCTAATAAAAAGTGTTGTTAGTCAAAAAAATTGAGCAAAGGGAACCACATATTCCTGTTTGACTGTAACTTCCAGACCACATCAAATACAAAAACAGATATGTCTCATGACATTTATTAGTTTCTGATTCTGAGAAAGTGGGCAAAACAGTAAAATTCCCCAAAACCATAAACTCTTCTACATGAGGTCTTTTTGATATGTAATGTAATGTCACTGAGCCTCCCTTTTCAAACTGTATGGAGACCCATGTGGAGGCCCATGTGAAAACATCTTGTCTAAACAAGGGAACACCTAAACGTTATTAAATGATATGCTAAGCTTAGGGGAATAATTAAGGGACACATTTAAGCGAGCAAGCAGATGAATCTGGTACAGATTCTGATAGTGGTTAGAGGCAGGAGTGGAGCAAATGTTCCTCCCTGCTCCAGATGGCTGCAAACTATGACAGTCATAAGGGCTGAACGATTAATTGAAAAGGTCTATTTTTAAATCTCAGGAGGCAAAATATATGTTGTTGTGCTGAAGAGATATCCTGGCCTTTACATTATATTCTACAGACTTAAGGAATCGTCTTTGCTTGGCACGGATCCCCTTTAAAACTCACACTATAATCATTTTCCTTTCAATTGGCTCCTCAGGTCTCCCAGCATAGAGCTGAATCCACACCAGAGGGATGGTACCAAGGCATCAATTAGCAGTAGAGAGGGCGCGTGGGGATATTTCCGTGAGCTTGTGGTGGGGCAGTTCCCTCTGTGTGTGTTATAAAAGGCAAAACCATAAACATGGAATTAGACAGTACAGGACCGCAGCTCTTAAGGTCACAGACTCTCCCCTCCTGTGGCTTGTGAGAGCAACAGTGGGATTTAAACAACATTGGCCAGGGCATGAAGTTAATGAGGCCCAATATCGAGAAGAAATGTAAGTGGGTGGAAGTGACTGAACGTCTCTTCTTGTAAAACAGACAAATAAACACTATTGAGATTGGTCAGGGTCCAATTTGTGGAAAAACAAAACCATGACAGCTTTCTGACCAGCAGATGGGGACAGTAGACAGATAATAATGAGCTGTAAGTCAGAGATCTATTGTAAACACAGGGGCTGGGAAGACAATCATGAAACACTTGTCATATCAATTTAATATCTAACACAACAGCCAAGCAGTTGGATGTCATGCTTTCTGTTCTGACAGCCTAAATTTAACTATATGGAGAAAAAAAAGAAGCTTCAAATTTTATTTAAAAAACTCCCCTCATGCTTTAACGCACCTCAGCAGGCGGCTTCCTAAATACGGGTTGAGCGAGGAGTTTATGACCTTGTCTGGGATGAATCCTCGTGATCTCTGCAAACCGAAGCAGGAGGGCGTTCCAGACAGCGCAGTAAATTAAAGCACTCAAGACATATGGTAAGAAAAAAAACAAAAACAATTTTACTACGTCTCTTTATATTTCCTGCAGGATCACTTATGTTTGACCTTTTTCCAGTCAGTCAGATTTAATTTAATACAGGATTCTGATTATATATTTTTGTTATTATAATATGTAAATAAAATGTGTAAATGCTACGACAGCTGAAATAATCATTAGCAAATGTCATTACAATCTCAGCCAATCATATTGCTCATCAATCAACTGTCACTAACGTTGGGCTCAAAGTTGTCTGAAAGTGAAGCAGCCAAACATTAACGCAGCAACCAACACTGGTGCTCAGGGGCGTTTTCATTATTCAGTGTGTTAGTGAAGTGAAGGAAATGAGGTTTAAAATTTTAGATTTTTCTAGGGGGAGATTTACTCCCCCTTAATATTAAATCCATGGCCCTGAGATCAATGATAAATGTGATCAGAAGAAGTGGAGAACAATGATCCTTTTATCACTTTCTGCACAAAAGACGGGGCACTTTAGAGACAAGATTTATGTTTGAACATGATTTTCTCCTGGCCCACTGAAACGAGAACGTGATACTAACTGTGGTATTATTTGCTCTGTACTTTGTCCTTCAGCCTCCCCCTCCAGGAGCAGAGGCAGCTCTACGCTCAGCAGCCTGACACTCCCCCTGCTGTTGAGCTTCTGCAGAGCGCAGACTGTCCGAGGAGTGCACTGACAGCTCCAGGCCGTGAGTGCGCCCGCCTGCATGTATGGTGAGCACCCGTTGAGTAGGTGGGTTTGCTGGAAGGGAGTGGGAGAGGTGGGAAAGGGGCAGATGGAACACAGAAGGAAGTTCACCACCGACACATAGAGTGTCAGCAAGTAGAGAGGGACAGAGAGCGCCGCAGGGACAGTGATAGGTGGGGTGGTAAGAGAATGGAGAAAGGCATGGCGAGCGGGGGGTAGGAGAGGTAAAAGATGTGTCAGATACCAGAGGGAGAGGTGAGGGAGACCAGCAGCAGGGGAAGGAGTTCGGGTTCAGGGGGTGATAATGAAATCAGGTGCAGGAGGGTCCCGGGAAGGGAGGATGGTGGAAGGACAGGAGGGAGACACGTACTCTTGACCTTCAGCTGTGTTGTTTGATAGCTGAAGGCAGTGAGACAGGAGATGTTTGCTCACATGCACACAGACATTATTTTAAATGGGCTCCGTTAGGTATGAATCCCTGTTTATTCACCACATTTTAACAAGTAAAGAGTTGAGCTGCTCTATGAGTTTCACAAAGATTCTGTAATCTCATGTTAAACTCCTCAATATAATGTGTTGGACCCGACTTCGAGCCTTTGAGACAGACATGTCCTGACTCTCGTACACCGGCTCCCCGTGTCGATGCGGTGGCGGTTTAATCTGGTCTCATTTATGGGATATGTGGTGATATTAAGCTGTCTGGGCATGAATAAGTGCTGCAGCCTAATGGAAAAGAAAACATCTTATGAAAGAAGATGGCATGTTTGATCACCTTTAAGCAGCTACGATATTTTTGAATTCTCCCTGAACCTTCTGAATTGTTTTCTTTGCTTCCAGTTTCAAGCAGATTGTAAAGGTTGTGTCTCCTCCTGAGCTTCTACTTTCACACTGTGTTCATGATAACTGAAACGACTGATGTGCTGTCTTTCGTTTTTTGACAAAAAAAAAAAAAAAAGAAGTACTGTAGCATTTTAACAACAGCTCACTGTCTTCACTCTCGTTCCCATGCATATTTTCTTTGCTTGATGTGGCTACATGATTTCACCTCCTCTTCTTTTTTTCCTCGTGTGTATGGGTGTTTGCTTGCATGCGAGCAAACTTGCATCAGTGTGTGTGTGTTGAGCAGGAGGACTCCGACTAGGGGTGTTGAAACAGAAATCTCTGCCCACTTAATGACCTTGTCTGAACCGTACAGTGCGCACAGTGATAGCACGAGGTGCCTTCGGGTCAGCGCAGGGTGTTAAAATGAGCCAATATAACATCTGGGAGGGGAAATGAGAGTGTCTGGTTATTCTGCGCTCATGTCCAGCCAAACTACATCCCACACAAGGAGAGTATGTGGGCTCCTCTGGACCTTTTTAATTAA
>CAAKHC010018588.1:0-11627 GCA_901007825.1 Macroramphosus scolopax
ATACTGCTGATGATCCTTCAAAAGTAGAACGTAACTGATTATTGAATGAAAATAACTTTATTTCATCTCCTTAATTTCAACATCTAATTCTCAGGCTTTTTCTTAATTTTAACTTAAATCACTCAATAAAAAAAATAAAAATGATTGTTGCCTTGAAAATAAATAATATAATCAAATAAATGCATATGAAATCAAAATAATTAACTTATCTTTGCTATATATATCTTGTAACATTTAGGCTTGAACCTGGAGCCCCTTTGAATAAATCCCCTTTAACAGGCATTTACACTTTAATTCAGGAACAAAACACTTAACAAACTAATATCCAGAATCAGCAGAGGTCAGCAGTTTCTGTTCACCATCATGTGAGCTTTAATGAGACACTTGAGCCTGCTTGTCTTTCATAAGCTTTGATAGTTCTGGATTCATCCATTCATCCATAGCAGACCTACCAGTAGTTTTCTGGCTGCAGGTCAGCAGCTGTTTCCATTGAGGGATTTTGGGCGGTCTGTGCCACCGACTATTGTCTCCGGAGGGAAACTAATCGCGCACTATCATTTTTGACGGGATTATTTTCTTTTTTACTTGTCACCTTGGAATTCCACGTACCCCCTGCAGTTCCCTCGTGAACCACTAGGGGTACGCGTACCCCCGGTTGGGAAACACTGCTATATAATATGATGTATATTTAAATATTAGTTTCTCAATCGTGCTTCTCCGTCTCCTGACGATGTGTCCTTCAGTGTCTTCCTGTTGGTCCTGTCGTCCTGCTACCTGGCCTTCAGAGTCTGTCGTCTGGAGCAGCAGCTGAGCTTCCTGAGCAGCCAGCCAACACTGAAAGACAGGTACACACACAGACACAGAAACAAACACACACATACACAAACACACACACACATTGACACACACACAACCCACACACATACAGGTGTAAGCGAATGAAACACTAGTGTGTTATATGTGTGATGGGATCTGGGAAAACCAGTCACTTGGTGAGATTTTAATACCAGTTGGTTTCAAGCTCTTTTGACAATATGTCTTCATTGTTTTCAGAACTGGTCTGATCAAATGTTCTTATTACCCAAAGTCAGCTGATCAGGAGGAGTTTAAAGATTCTAAATAGAATCAGAGCAGTGACGTATCAGAGTAAATGTCAGTCACTTTACTTTACTTACTTTTAGTAAAACACATATTTGTAGTCAGAGTATATGTTGTAAAAGATACAAAAGGTCACTTGGAACCAGCAACACACGACACACAAATCAGTTGAACTCTCAGTCCGTCTTTATTTATAACAATAAATGAGTTCAACTTAAAGGTTTTAGTTATATCAACTATTAAAGAGTCACAAATTCCCTGAGTCTATTGCGCCTCTTCAGTATCGCTAAATTCATCATCATCATCCTCTCTTGATGTGACATAGTCCATAATAATACCGTTCAGGGCGGTGTTCTCTCCAGGATTAAGGAGGTTGATTCTCGTCAACTCGTCTGACTCCGACTGTGTTGCAGGTGCGGCGAGGTGCCGTGCTGGCTGGCCAATCAGAAGACCTGACCACCGGACCAACCCGGGAGATAAGGAGCGATCTGCACTTACATAGACTTCCCATTAGGAGGCAGCGGAGACAGGACATCTCTCCGGAGGACAGGCGGCCAAGCCGCGACCTGGTTGCCGTAGAGACGCCACAGTAGTGAAGCCTAAACTGGCTTTTCTTTGACCTCTGGAGTATTCGGACACGTGGAGGTCAGGTGGTCGGAGAAACGACGACACGCTGTAACATAACTGAGATGACTTCCTGTGACAATAGTTGAGTGTGTCCGTGAAAGTGTGTGTGTGTGTGAGTGTGTGTCTGTACGTAGATTTATCACCTGATCCAGGAAGCAGGTTTAATTCAACTAAACTTTATTGATCCCTGCAGAGGAAGCGGCTGTGACAGTTCCAGGTCAACATCCAGCGAGAGACAGATCGAAGTGAAAACTACTGTAAAGTATTAATATTCATTAAAACACAGTAGGAAAGTATAAAATATTCAAGAACAATTATTGACAGTCACGACGGTCAAAACCTTAAAGACTGTAGAAATATTGATTATTCATCAAACACAAGTGAACTGAATCGTTCTGCTTGTCAAACATTCTTTAATAGTTTCAATCTGCAGAGATAAAAGATAAATATAGTAAATAATCGTAAGAGACGTCAGTGAGTGACAGCTGCCTGTGAGTGACAGCTGCTTCATCGAGTGTCACAGCTGCTTCAGGCTCTGCAGGACGAACTGAACTCAGATTCTATCAAACTGTTCTCATTAAACCTTCGGGGGCAGAACGAGTGAAAAACAATCACCTGGATGTTTCTCAGTGTCAAACGAGGATCCTCGAACGGCTGCAGGAGGGTCGTTCAGACTTTCAGGGCCCTTGAAAAACATCCAATAACTTTCAAGGATGCACCTGCACATCCTCTGCATAGACTGTATAGTAAAATAGCCAAATGTAAAGTTGCAGGGATCACAGGCTGGTGGGGATGAGCTGAGAATATCATGTGTATAATCCTTCAACCAATCGTTGCCTTAAACTTAAGTTGTAGCGTCAGACATCTTTAAATCTGTCGATTGTATCGTTGACGCTATCTGACGTAAAAACGCTTCCAGAGGAGGATGAACCTCTCGCTTCCCCTAAAATGTGAATCTGATTCCTTCAGGATCTGCTTGGTTTTTATATTTCCAGTGCCAAACCAGTGAACCAGTTGAAGACGATGTAGAGAAACTTGAAATGTCTGCTGACGAACGTGATTCAATTTTATATTTGTTTTATTTACAGGCTGAAAAAAATTAAACGGCTTCAAGTAAAAAATAAAAACTTTATGTTCATTAAAAATGTTTCAGAATGTTTTTCATGTCACATGTTAAAAGTATTTACCGTACTTTTCGGACTATAAGCCGCGACTTTTTACCCCATTTTTCGACCCTGCGGCTTATATAACGGTGCAGCTAATCTACGGATTTTTACAGCTAACGGCCAATCGGGAAATCCCAAAAAGTGAAACCGCGAGTGGTACGAGAGACAGAACGACAGCGAGACAGTTTGTGAGACATCGTCATTATGGAAAACAACCATAGAAATGCATCTGATGCAGCTTTTAAATTAAAGGCATCAATCTGGCAGTAGATCGCTGCCGGTACGTCCGCTGGGAGCCACCGGTTAAGGTAAGTTAGAAAGTTTAAAAGTTTGTGTGTCTGAAACACTATGTGATACAGTCCAGTTTACACAGCATAGTACATGTTCTGTAGCTACTATTGCTAAATGGTAACAGTTGAAAACGTTATGCAAATATACAACTTGTTTGTTAAAATGTTAATGTTAATGTTAATAAATGGGAGCTTCCTCAAACAGCCGCCTCTCCCGACAATCCCCTCTGTGCACGAACCTTCCATATGGTAATTAAACACTAAAAAAACGGCGGCTTATATGTGTACAAATCATTCAATTTAGCTTCTGCGGCTTCTAATCAGGTGCGTCTTATAGTCCGAAAAGTACGGTAGACAAAAAAATTGTATTTAAAAGAAGTGATTATCTGTTTTCTGTAGAATAGTTAATGAATATCTCTGACCGTCACACGCTCGCTCTTCCCCTCGTCCATCTCGCTCGTCGTTCAGGGACAGGATGACGTCTCTTTTTAGTCTTTGTCTGAAAAGTAAATACCTGTAATACTAAGAAATAACTAGTACTGAAGCAAAAGTACTGAAGAAAAAGTACTTGCTCCATCTTCATTCAGAGCTGAACGACCAGAGGAACGACCAGTTCTGGTTCTGGTTCTGGTTCCAGTCCTGAATCCAAACATCCACCACCGATGCTGTTAAATCATCCCGTCATGTTCACTTCCGGTCCTTCACCTCCTTTCTCTTGTTTGCTCTGTCGGTTTTATTCTTCTTCCTCTGTTATCTCGTCCCGTCTAGTCTGACAGGTCCAGTAGTTTCTCGTCTCGTCTCTCGCTGACTAGCTGTCAGGAAGACAGATAACACTTTGTCTTGGGCACTCAATCATGTCCTGTTGGCTGTAGAACTGCCTGGGACTCACGGGTTCCCCTCCGAGCAAAAACGACACGCCTCCGGACACCCCCGCCACCCCGTTTCCCTCCTCCGTCCCAGCATGCATCCTGCTCGAGGCCGTCAGCAGCCGGACATCAGAGTGAACGTTCGCCACTGTGTGGCGCCGCAGGCCGCCAGACTTCTCCAGGTAGGCCTCGCCCTCCTGCTCCACCAGCGGCGCCAGACACGACGGCTCCGAGGTGTTGTGATGCCCAGTGATGGTGATCTCTGGGTGGGACTGGTTGCCAAGCAACGAGTCCGACGACCGGAGATGACGAGTGTCTGTGCAAGGAGACAGGAACCTGTTTCTGCTATGTCCACTTCTTATATACAGTCTGTATATATATATATATATATATACACACACATATATATATAGACCATATATATATATATACATTTTGGGTGGAGTGTCAATTCAACATACAATACACACTTACACTTTCAAAAAACACAAACACTTAGATAGATCGATATATATATATATATATATATATATATATATATATATATATATATATATATAATCCGTACAGACACACAACCATGATCATTTGTTGACACTGTGTCAGGTACCATCTCCACCCTGAGTTTACATCCGCCTCCCTCAACACGCCGTACGACGCAGCACGCTGTTACACAAGAGCCCGAAGCTGCGGAGGTCCTGAAGTGGCCTCCCGCAGGGGAACTGGCTGTTTCAAGTCGCAGGGATTAAAACTATAATCAACTCAGACTTTAGCCGCCATGATGAGGTGAGTTTAAATCTCTGATCCTGTTTGTGACTGAAGGAATTACAAGCTGTTCTCCTGAAGCTGATGGAGGCTGGAGGGTGAAACAGCAGCAGCAGCAGCTTCCTGTTAGCGCTCCGCTAAAGGTCAACCACACGTGAAGGTCTCCAACTCTTAGGTCATTTAGTGAGCGAGGGGCCGGAGCTCGACAGCAGCAGTTGGTTCTACTTCAAATGTATTTATTTTGACCAAATACAGCCTATTTAACAGAAAACAATGTTACTATAAGACTTATGTAACTAGTCTTGTTCTTCACTGTTGTGATGAAGATGAAGAGGAAGTCTTCAGTCTCAGAAACACTTCTCCTGTGGTGGCGGCGGCCGTCACACAGCTGACCTGCTGCAGATCAACTCCCTGATGAGGGATTTAACCACATGACCACGAGGCCACGCCCCCTGACCTCTGAGCTACTCTTCACAGACTTTTACCTGTTCCAGGCTGACAGGAGAAGATGTCACGACACCTCCAGTCGTTCATAACAACACCGACACATCCATCAAGTCTGTGGACAAACACCAGTAACTGTCCCACAGAAGAGAATCGCCTGTCGCCCCTCAGATAACTTCTACCATGACTCATATATCACATTGAATTCATTGTGTGCTGCTTTGTCATCGTTGTCTCTCCATCAACAGTAGGAACAGTGTCACTGACCTAACAGGAGCTGGTTCCTGTTGTGCAGAACGTTGCTGAGATACGGCGACACCACAATCTCCACCAGACGCTCCAACTGGTAATATTCCAGACTGGGACCAGTGGACTCGTGGACCCCCTGAAAGACGGACAGAGATGATGAATGAGTGGACGCTGTGGACCTTGACGTTATGTCACTACCCCCATCAGGGGATCCAAATGTGGATTCATGAACTGCTCAGAGCCTCAGAGGCGGTGGACATTAATGAGAGATGCACTGTTACCTGCAGAACCAGCAACATCTGAGTGACAGGCGGGGGGAACGAGGCTGCACTTCCCAGAGTTTCCTCCAGGGGGAGCTTCAGTAGCACCAGGTCTCTGAAGGCCAGCAGAGCCATCTGCCTCACGGTGAGCTCCTGACCCTGCACACACACACGAAGAGGACAAATCTGATGAGCTGGTGTTTTATTTCTAAATTCGTTACATGAGACCAGATTAGATCTGAACCTGGCCGAGTGTCACCTGGACGGGGTAGAAGATGGCCTGCAGGGCCGGGAGTGTCTCCGTGAAGAACCTGTCCCACATGTCAGCGAGGACGACGAGCTGGTCTTCACCTGCGGGAGAGGACAGACTTCCAGTTAGTGGAGACGAGGTCAACGAGCAACAGATCAAATAAACGATGTCTGTTCATCCTGTTGCCAAGGCAACAAAGACATCGTGTGGTTGTTTCGGCTGGAAGTCTTTAATTCAAACTGGGATGTTTCATTCCCGTAATTAGTCACGAAGGGCCAGAAACGAGGAATAAATCTTTATAATCAAAGTTGTTGTTGGTATAAACTTTTCTCTTGAGAAGCTCAGCGTTCATCAGACAGCAACAACATGAAGCTTCACTGCTCAACATGTCTTCTACCAACAGTCCATCTGAAGCGACAGGAGTCTCAGAAACCAGCAGGCTCACCGGCGAGGAGGATCTGATCCAGGACTTCAGACAGACCTCGAGTCAGCAGCTGATTCTGAAACACACAGTCCGGACATTAACTCATGATGTCCATGATGTTCTCACTTATGACATCATCACAGTGGTGAACGTGTCTGCTGATAAGTAACACAATGTATGTTTTATTCTAAGAACGGAGTCTCAGTCGAGAGCTTGTAAAGATGCAACACACTCGTTCTGGTCTGAGATATTAATGTAGAGATGTAGATTAATGTAGATCCATGCAGCCTGTTGTCTCTGAGAAGCGAAACGATCCCATTAAGAAGATTCATTCTTGTCTGTTCTCAGAAGCAGCGAAACGATTGACGATCGCTTCCTGTTTGAGATGTCACCATGGTAACGGACTATTATCTGATTCTAAGGCCTTTTTTCACTGACATCAAAGATGATGACGTCATCTGGAGGATATCAACGCGTGTCATGTCTGTATGTTTGACTTCGTCCAAATGCTCAGCTGTGATCATCATCGGTTCCGTGTCGGGTCACATGACCACCCAGACGGAGTGTCGGTGTCCAGCTGCAACGTTAAAATCAATCTGAGGTCCAGCTGCTGAAGCACAAACAAGTCAGAAGTTTTGCTCGTGTGCAGAAAGTTGTTGAGCAGCTGGAGAACAAATCACCAACAGATAAACATCTTCAGTTTACTGTCAGAAGAACACGTCAAGCCTTCACGTTGAGACTAGAAGAAATAGAAGAGTGAAAGTACCTGGAAGTACTCGGTGATGAAGGAGCCCATCTCAGTTTTCAGGAGCCACCTGGAGGACACACGGAGGACGTCTCACACACACTCACATTTAAGACGAACAGCTGTTAGTGAGGCGTTCAATCGCTCCACTGAAGAGAAGAAGAGGAGTTCTCCTCACCTGATGCTCTCGTTCAGCGTGTACAGCTCGTTGACCTGCAGCGCTCCGCCCTGGAACACCTTCATCACCGCTGATTGGACACTGAGGACACACAACACTCAGATCAGGTCTGATCCGGGGTCACATTCCAAACTGATCTGGGTCAGATTGAATTAACCTGATCTGGGTCAGATGTTGATTCAAACTGATCTGGGGTCAGTTCAGACTGATTCCACAGTGTGATCGTGTCTCAGGTCAGAGTTCAGACTAATATTGGTTCATAGTTCAGTTCAAACTGATCGTAGTCACATTTCAAACTGATCTGGGGTCAGATTGAATTAAACTGATGTGGATTCCATTCATTAGTTGTTTTCCTGGCCGGGTGTGTGAGTGATGATGCACCTCGTATCGGACTCCGGCTGACAGGAAGTGGCCCGGCTGCCACCTCCACTTCCCACTAAACATCCTGCTCACTGCTGAGCAGGAAACAGGCCGACGACTCCGAGGAGCTGCGAGATGAAACGACCTCAACGCACTGAACAAAGAAACCAACAGGAAGACAAGTTGTACTTCAACAGGAAGTAGCTGTATTCTGACCAGGACCAGGACCAGGACCAGGACCAGGACCAGGACCAGGACCAGGACCAGGACCAGGACCAGGACCCCAGATCAGAATGAACTCTGACCCCAGATCAGAGTGAACTGAAGTCTGACCCCGGATCAGTTTGAGCTAACTATCACAGTTAAGAGATGATTTTGACCTCGGACATAACCGGGGTCCAAATCTGACCCCAGATCACCGCTCTGAGCTGCCATGACGTTACGGAACTCTGACAAAATGTTTGGTAAACTCAACGTGTCTGTTTCATCCGTCCTGCAGCACCAACACGAGATTCACTCACATCCAGACTGAAGGAATCTCTGACTGCTGGTTCACTGCTCTGCTACCTTCATCATCATCATCATGTGTTTCATTATTTCTTCACTGTTTCGATTGACTCTCAAGGCTCTCATAGTCCTGCAACAGGCAGCTGCTTCCAGAGCAGAACCAGCGTCCCGGACCTGCTCGGCTCCGAAGGCCATCGGACGGAGGACTGATGGTTCACTGTCACGTCATCGGGAGCAGTTTTTAAATATAGTAAATGCAAACAAACAAAAAAAAACACATGATGATCTTCAATATTGGCGCTGCAACGTCAGCTGGAACTCAAACCTCTACGAGTGTTATTGACGAGTCAGCGTTAGAAATAATCTGATCTAATCTGAGAACCCGATCTGTCTGGAAAACATGACGCTGCACTTTCACCTCTTTCTGAAGATGTTTGGACCCAAAACACACACACACACACACTAACACACACTCTGGACGTTGTGTCCCAAACCTGTAAAGATGAAATCTGTGTTGACAGTTTACGGGATCAGACAGTCGACACCTGACAACTCTCTCACTGTGACGGACGTTAAATATTCTGGATGACGCTGAAGGAAACCAGCCGGCTCAGTAAATGTGCTGATACTAAAATACTTCACATCACAGACGGACGGACGCCAGGTCAGGATGTGACGCCGAGGACGGGAATTCACCTGTTCCACACGCTGGTGTTGGAGAGCTGCAGAGCGGAGGAGCTGGCGTGGAACCGGGCGAGGTCCGACAGAACCGGGGAACTCATGAACCGAGGCCTTGGGCGCCGGAAAGATCCCATCATGCACCCTGGCAGCTGCAGAGAGAGGAAACAACATGTCTATGAGCAGTGAAAGTAACATGTAGGTCAAACTGATCTGGGGTCACAGTCCAAACTGATCTGGGGTCACAGGGGTCACAGTCCAAACTGATCTGGGGTCACAGTTCAGACGGCGACATGCTCCTGTCAGTTTGGCTTCCTGTTGACAGCATCTGAGTCATTTAGAAACACCGAGACCGCAGCAGCTTCCTGAAACGGCGTCGACCTGAACTTGTTTGCACAGAAGTCTCACTCTGTCAGCCGGGCGCGGCTCAGTTCTTCTTCTTCTCTTCTGACAGCCGTCACACTCCGTAACAACGACCAGCTTCTTCTACGTGTCACTTCTGCTGCAGCTGCGTCCCGTCGGAGGGAAGTCGGTTCAACAGGCTGTAATTTATCTGTCTGCTTTTCTTCTCTTGAAACCGACATGACCACACAGATTTAATTCTGTCAGCATGAGAAGATCTTTTTCTGACATGTTCTGAGTTTGTGACTGAACTTGAGTTTCAGCTGGCGGAGCTGAAGACGTTCATGATTACAGAGCGACGGCAGACGGAGTCCAAGTCTTCTTCCACTCACAAGAGTCACCGTCAGTCTGACGGCCGTCTGACGGTTAAAACTGTTAAGAAGTTGGTGAATCAGTCATGATGAAGATTCTCTCTCTCCCGAGCTGACATGGTCGCCCAGGTGGCTGATGGGATTCCACAGCGCAGTGTGTGTCCCTGGCCTTCGCTGTGCCGTCTCCTCAGATCACAGCCAATGAGAGGCCTCGTGCTGAGCGACAACACAAACACGATATTGTTTATTTGGATGCGTCCTGCCAAAGCTGGCGAGGTAATAAACACTGATGTGTCTCTCTTTCGGCGGCGCGGGGGGACAACGGAGAGGAGAACCGGACTCCTAACATCCAGCTCAGAGGTTTGGAGCTGTGCAGCTGCAGTTCGGCTTTTATCTTAAAGACAAAATTAGTTTATTTAGATCAGATGAGAAGAGAACGTTTCTTTGTGATCATCTTTCTTTGGGCCTCAAACAGCTGATCGTCTTTCATGATGTTCAGCACACCAGATTAGACGCCATAGAGCCTCAGATTATTGCTGTCAGAGCAACAGCAGCATCCCTCCTCTTCCTCACCGTGTTGCCACGAGGGCAGGCGATCATACCCATTATATACCGTCTATGGAGCCACGATGAAGACATGACAAGGCAGAAACAAACAACAACCGTGGACACGTCAGACGTCAGGGTTTCGTCTCAGCGACGCATCACTGATCCGACGTAACGTCCAACAGAACGTCCACGATGTTCACGTCGGTCATCAGGTTGCATGACAACAGGTGGATGTTAGAGATTAACAGATCACTAATCTGATATTAAAGTCATCTGCAGATTAATCAAAAACTAAAATCTAAAATAGTGAAAAACTAGAGAAGTGACGGAGATTCAACCGGAAAAGAACAATCGAACACAGAAGAGAGAGAGAGAGAGAGAGAGAGAGAGAGAGAGAGAGAGAGAGAGAGAGAGAGAGAGAGAGGGAGAGAGAGGTTTCACAGCTCGTCAGACAGACGAGTGTGGGAGGGCGTGACCTCACACATGTGTGTGTGTGTGAGACCATGTGTGTGCAGATCACCACATGTAGCCTTCAAAGCATTTCATGATATTCATGCACGCACGCACGCACACCTCAGCATCTGCTGCTCTCCGATCCAAAGAGCTTCCCCGTCTGGGAAGGTGATTCACTGAGGAAGAAGAACCTGTCTCATCTCCTGCTCGCCCAAATTGTGACTTTGGTGTCGCCATGTGTGTAACCGTCACCATGGCGACCCATCTGGTTACACAACAAAAAACAGTCAATCGCCAACAGAAAGGTCAACCGCCCCCCCACCTCTGTCAGATCCGCCCCCGCTGTCACGTCAGTCTGTTCTGACAGTCAGCGCGTCTGCTTGTAGTTCACCATGTTACTTCCTACAGTTCCCAGAATGCATTTGGACAGTCACAGAAGAATCACTTTGTTGGTTTCTGCCCCGAGTTCAGTTCAGATGTAGAAGATCCAGAGAAAAGTTTAAGTCCTTCAAAAGTCTTGTTTTATGCTTCAAATTTAAAACATTTTAACTTTCGCTCCGCCTCCGTTCGCAGCTCACGACCACTTTAAACCTGTTTCGACTGCTGACACACTTTTTACTCTTCCGCTGTGTTGTGAGTCTTCTCTGATTGGTTCAAAACAGGTTGTGATGTCACAGATCCTGCAGGTGTTGAACTGAGATCTTAAGATGTTCTTCAGCGTAATGAGAAAACAAACTGCACAAACATCCAGATGAAGGAAGAAGAAGGAAAACCCATTTGAAGCAGACGGGAACTTTAAAGACGAACTGAGACCGACAGAATATTTACTACAAGTACCTGAAAACGTCTCCGGACGACATCAAAGTTCTTCAGACAGCACGGACGGCAGACTGAGTGCTGAGGTTTGTGTTAGCATGTGAGCTAATCCTCTAACAGGAGCCCCCTGTCATGAGAAAGTACTCAGACTAATGCAATTACAGCCCGGGGGGTGGGGGGGGGGGGGGG
>CAAKHC010018590.1:0-13825 GCA_901007825.1 Macroramphosus scolopax
TGGGTCAAGATTGTGTGATTGTGGAGCCAAGTCATCTGACGCAGCACTCCATCACTCTCCTTCTTGGTCAGATAGCAAATAGCCTAGAGGTGTGTTGAGGGTCTTTGTCCTGTTGAAAAACAAATGATGGTCCCACTAAGCGCAAAACAGATGGAATGGCACGCCTCTGCTAAATGCTTTGTTAGCCATGCTGGTGAAGTGTGTCTTGAATTTTGTATAAATCACAATAATTGTCACCAGCAAAGTACCACCACACCGTCCCACTTCCTCCCACATTTGGAACCGCAAATGTAGAAACCATCCGCCCTCCTTTTCTACATCTCACAAAGACATCGGTGGTACCAAGAATCGAAAAGGTCTGACTCATCAGACCCTAATATAGATTTCCACTAATTTTCTATTGTCCATTGCTTGTGTTTCTTGGCCCAAGCAACTATTCTTCTTGTTGTTCTTTCTCAGTAGTGGCTTTTTTGCTGCTACAGAATAGAACTGTTTACTACTTTGAAGTATAAAATATAAAAAATATTATGGTTTGGTGAAACATTGTTTTCTTTACTACATAATTCCATGTGTTCCCTAATATTATGTACATCTTCAATATTAATCTTCAACGTCGAAGATGATAAAAATAAAGGAAAAACATTAAATGAGAGGGTGTGTCCAAACTTTGGCTGATACTGTATATTCTGTTATTTAAATGTTATCACTCGGCGTCCTCCAACTACCAAGCTGAACTCAACAAAACCTAAAATATATACCGTAATAAGAACAGAAAGCGAAAAATGCTCAAGAGTTAATAGCTCTGAATATGAAGTATACTGGTATCGGTCATGTGGCTGACGTCCTTTTCCTAGGCAGTTGCAATGATCATTACCCAGGCTTTCAGGAAATGGGGTGCCTCGCACCCTACAGATCAACCTGTTGCCATAGCAATGGGAGAAATGCATGTGTGCCTCACAACAGGGGAGATGGTAAGAGAAGAGTCTGTTATTTCATCCAGTCATTAGCATATTAGCTGCTTAGAGCCAATGAGACGAGGCAAGGTACGGAAATACTCAAAGGGGACTGGCTGTGACAATAGCCCTCCTCCTTCTCTATACACTCTTCCACCCCCTTTCAGGGGTAAAACCCACGTAATCCTGGAGAAAATCTTCCCTGCGTTCAAACTAGTTCTGCAAGGGAACTTAGTTTTTGTAATGGCCATTACATGTTGAATGATTTGGAGTTGTGGTTTAGTCTGAGTTTGCAGGTAGTTTATCAGTGGTTAAGTTATGCCATGATGCTCGGACCTCAGCGGCCTGCATGGCTCTTGAAGTGTTTGTGGAATGTGGTGCCTGTGGTGCTCTCACTTTGTTGACCAAATTGGGCTCCGCTCTAATATTATTGTGTAGGTATTTCATTTAATTCATTTCTTTTTGTGTCCATTTTGAATTTCTTCATCCAGATGTTTGGTGAGTCAAAATTAACTTTGTTTTATTCACATTGAGTGATCTAAACTTTCTGACTTGTGAGTTGGAAGGCCGAAAACCCATTTTGCGTCTTCTTATTTAAAATTGAATGAGCAGGGACATTTAACATATTGGTGTTTCCTTTGCTTTGCTTCATGACCCTAATACTCTGTTATTGTTTTGATTGTTCTCCCTTTTATCATTCAGTATGAGGTCATGCATCATTTGGGTTAAGCCATGATCAACTAGATTTAGCATTTCGAACCCAAATGCATATTAATCTTTAAGTGAAAAGGGTTTTAGTTCTAATACATTTGTATGTTAATGTGTACAGCATTTCAGATGTAAGGTATCATTAATCACTAGGTCATTATTTAGTTTGGAAATTGAACGTTGTCCTTCTGCTTTTTTATTAGATAAAAATCTATATGCTACTTTTTCTAAAGGTGTAGCTGACAAAGACTTTGATGTACATTTGGTACTCTATTGTTCACAAAATGTACCAGTGTAAGTCTCTCTGGACAAAGCGTCTGCCAAATGACTGAGGTAAATGCATACACGTATGAGCTACTTCTATTTGAATTTGGACTATTTGGTTCTGGACTGAGCCAATGAGAAGAAACAGAAATCAGTATCTCCCTCTCTCCCCTGCCCCCATTCCTGCCAACTGATTCACTTTCCTAGCATATCTGTGCTGGTCCAGCTGTAGCCCTGACGATAGGCCTAATAAAACTAGGTTAATTTGCATACCAATAGGAGGCGTCATGTGTGGCTACCTCCTAGTGCCCCAGAAACACAGACAAGGAAGACTGCGGTTCATTTTGGCTTTTCTTTGTCCTCCAAATAGGCTTTAACTCTAATCCACAATGAATTTTGTGGATTTGTCCCAATTTATTTAATTTAACTAAATCTCTGTCTCAATTTCGATTCAATTCTCAATCTATGAAGTGAGTGTAAATAGAATAGTTTATGTTCTTCATTTCACCCGGCAGTTTGTTTTCAGGCACAAGTCTCCCTCTGATAGAAGAGGTTGTTTGGACCTCATGTCATCAGATCACTGAAGGCCTTTTAGATGAGGTGACTGAAGGGGTAGGACCTCTTGACCTCATGGTTTTGTATGGCTGCACTGAGTCCAATGAGAGTGAAAGCAAATTAAATTTGTGTGAAATTCTTGACCTTTTATAGCAGTTCTTCATAGTTCCCTCTCAGTAAAGCTAGTTTTGAAGGTTTCACATATAATGCTAGAAAGAGGCTTAAAAGAAGCATCTTGCAGTATGTAAAGATGTATCTCATATATATGTGGGCGCTTTTATGTCAAATGTGGCTTTCACATAAATTGTGGCTTTTAAAGTTTAGAAACTCTCCATTATAAAATGATAGGCATCAAACTACATTATGAATACCACTCCAGGTGCAACTGAAATGTCCTATCAACATTCCTTGTTCCTGTCAAATGATGGAAGGTTTGGACCTCATGGATGATATAATTGCTGTCTGGGTGGCAGACGACAGCTTGGATTGAGGGGTGAGGTGGCTGATCTGATGGTGTTAGAGGTTCTCAATTCTCTAAGCCCCCTGGCCCATGCTGAGCTTGTGGTCCCCTTGTGGACCATATGGCAAAGGCTGAGAACAACCAGATCAGCTCACCTACATCCCGTTCAGATAAAGAGCCCAATGACGATGAATAAACCTGCGTCTGTCTAACAAGTATTGTGGTGTAGCCCACCACAATGGGGGTTTTCATGTTTCTGCATGTAACTCAGTTATTTGACAACATAAGCATACTCTAGTTAGACCAGGAGAGGGGGCTATAACACTATGCATCAGGGGCCCTTTACACTCCTGTAGACTACATATTAGTGTCTGACGCATTAGAAGCAGTCTGTACAATTTGGTTGGATAGGAGATTTAGGGAACCTTTTGTCCTCATGAGCTTTTCGGACCAACACATTCAGTTTTCCTCAGTGTCGTAGTCCTGCAACATCTTAAAAGTCAGCACCGACTACACCTTTTGTGTAAATACCACAGTTGGCGGTGTTTTGATATGAAATGTGTGTCCAGTGTCTTAGTGTGTCTGTGTATTCCTTCCCCTGCTGCCTAGGAATATGAAAATGGTGGATATTGTAGCTCAGAAAATGCCCTCAGAGAATGACGTGCATGTGGCCAGAAGCTTTCTTACGAAGATTTTGCGAAGTTCCATGAGGTACAGTTCTGTGGCTTCATCATAATCAGTAGTACCTAACCCTATTATTCATCTCCACTCCCTTCCTGTAAGACCCATGCCCATAAATGCATTAATCATTTGTTTAGTAATACTATATTCATTCCTCTCAAAGCAACTCTCCTTTTCCTGGGGTTTTATTACCTTTCCTCGCTGGCATGCTCATTTTGATTGTCTTGTGGTTCATGTCATTAGATGAAAGATATCTATTCCATGTGTACCGCATGCAGTACAATGTCTGTCCAGTGACATGTAGACACAGGTTTTTCTGTCTATATTAACAAGAAATTGGATTTAATTCTAGTCACTGTGTTTTGTAACTGTTTACCTTCTCTTGACATGCACACAGAAAGAACTGCTTTAAAGGGTATGTTACATGTGCAAGACTAGTGTGTCATGAATCAGGCAAGCAACTTTTCATTAGTAAATTCAAACAGCAACCATCGCTGCAGTAAGTTACAGAACAAGTTATACTGCTAACTTGCAATATACAGATTCAAACATTCACCAGCCACTTTATTAGGTACACCTTGCTATTCCAGAGTTTTTTCCTCTTTTGCTTTCAGAACGGTCTTAATCCTTCATGGTATAACTTCGACAAGGTGCTGGAAACATTCCTTAGACTTTGGTCCACGTTGCCATGATAGCGTCACACAGTTGAAGCAAATTTGTGGACAGAATCTTAATAATGCAAATCTCCCATTCCACAATGACCCAATGGAGTCTTGGTGACTGTGGATGCCATTTTAGTACAGTCAGCTCAATGTCATGTTCGTGCTAAGGGGCCCAAAGTGTGCCGAGAAAATATCACGGACACCATTACACCTTCACCGCCAGCCTGAATTGCTGATACATAGCAGTATGATCTATGCTTTCATGTTGTTTATGCCAGTTTCTGACCCGAACATCGGAATTTCAAAGCAAAAATCAAAAGGCAATGTTATTCCAATCTCACATTGTCCAGTTTTGGTGAGCCCTAGCCCACTGTAGCCTCATTCTTAGCTGACAAGCGCGTTCATCTGCTGCTGTACCCACCCGTCTAAAGGTTGACGTGTTTTCCTTTTAAAAGATGCTTGTCTGCATACCTTGGTTGTAACGAGTATGTAATATTTACTTCTGTGGCAGTTTTTCTCTGACCTCTGCCATCAACAAGGCAGCAAGGTTCAACACTCACAGGATGCGTTTTGTTTTCCGGACCAAGGGACGGTCGTGCAAGAAAATCGCAGTAGACCAGTTTCTAAAATATTCGCACCAGTATACTACATTCAAAATCAATTAAATCACGCAATCCATTTAGATACCTGTTTTAAACGTCACCTGAGTGATATTTGCTTTAACATGCAGTTGAGCAGGTGTACCAAATAAAGTGGCCAGTGAGTGTATGTGGAAGCACATTTGGTCTTCTATAAGGAACTGGTCACTAATCCACTGTTTTTTGCTCTCTGTACAGGCGGAATGAACCCATAAGCAGGCCTCACTCCTGGCATTCTACCAAGTTCAACGAAAGCCAATCAGGGACTGCCAAAACACAGTCTCCACCCACGCAAGTCTGGCAAACTACATATGATGCAAGGTAACTCTATGAGGTTGGATTCTTTACGCTCGCTTGATGAACAGAATATGATTTTGCTTTAAGGGACTTTCAATGAAAGTTTGCTGTTGAGATGTCATGCTAGATTTAGCCAACAAAAGCTAAGCTGGTATCTTAAAACAATGAAATGGCAAAAGTAAGGAACATTTGTCCTGTATGTTGTGATTGGCTTAGATCGTGAGGGTTAATTTAATTCACACTGCTATACTCTTGTATAAAATTAGAATAAGGAATTCTTAACTGAGAAGAGTGCATGCAGCAGGCTTTAAGTTGTGGTGAGGTTGTCCCTGCCATTGTTACTGAGCTTCTAAAAAAGTGTTAATAATAACTCATTTATCTCTAAAGGTGAGTAGTTACACGTGACAGAATTAGAATATATACTTTTGCTGAAATGTTCATGCCTTAGTTCTTTATTTTAACCTTTTAGCTCATCATCAACGGATCTGTCCTCTGGTTGGGAGCAAACAAACCTCCGCAGAGTGTCTGACCAGTTCAGTTCTCTAGGCAGTATGGATAGTCTCGAACATGTCTCACACCCCGCCGGTCAGCTGTCACTTGCCAAGTCCAACAACAGTATGGAACACCTTGGAGGAGGGAAACGAGACTCCGCCTACAGCTCCTTTTCAACCAGCTCTGGAACACCAGATTATACCCTCTCAAACAGCAATGCTGCCTCAACAGAGAACGTGCTCTATAAAGTCAGTCAGTGGGATGCAGGAGGAAAACACAACAATGGCAAAAACAGCCAAAGCTTGACTGACGGAGTCAAACAGGATGACAGACTCACATACTTTCAGATGCCAGAAGGCTGTGATGGTCCACAAGCTGATGACCAGGCAGGTTCCCGTCATTCCATTTCAAGTAGAACCAGCTTTGGACCTGTTTGGCATGTTCCTGAAAAAAAGAAGAATACCTCCCCCTCTCCTCCTCCCCCTCCTCCCCCTGCACGCAGTGACAGTTTTGCTGCAACCAAGGTACATGAAAGAGGACTCGTCATAGCTCATCCTGAAGGACCAACTTCATATGTCTCTTGTAAGGCCTCACCTGAAACTCTCAGCCACAACCTGGTCCCAAAATCTGAAAAGGACAGTTTTTATTCTGCATCTGATAAATCCAACCACAACCAGTTTATCTCAAACAAGCAGTACTCCCTGTCCAGCAGTGATGTCCGGCAAGGCCAACAAGGCCATCCTCCTCATGTTAGCCAGGCTTACCATCATAGACACCATAGTGACAAAGGCACTTTGTTTTCACAACCCTGGGCTGCATCTTTTCCAAAGCCTCAGAACATAGGTGGCTACTTTTCTAGCATGCAGGATCTGCCAAATAATGGTTCTGAACAGCTTTATAATCAGAACCAGAGAGGAAATTTAAGCAACTTCCCGGCAACCGCAGCTATTGAACAAAACAATGATAGCAGTGGACATAGCCGATACTACTGTGTCACTACATGCCAGCCCACTCAGAATAACCCGCAGCCCCTGTCAGGAAAACCAGAGGACAGTAAAAGTGTCACAGGCATAGACCTGACACAGACTGGAAAAGAGCGGAACTCTCTGAGCCCACAGACAGTCACCGAAGTGAAGTATCATCTGCCCCAACAGCAGCAGCACTCCTCACACACTCGAGACAGTAGTGGATACAGCAAGAACCAAGTTACTACTGCTGTAGAAAGCGCTGTACCTAAACCCAGCTGTGATGATAAGGGAAGCCAGAAAGGACACAACTCTGAAAATGTAGAAGCTCAGTACGCGAGTTGTCCCCCTAGCAGACAGTCAGAACAACGGAGGTCTCTTCCTCTACAGCATAGAGAATTATCCCAAGACATTAGACATCACAGCCAAGTGAGCAGCAAGATCTGCCCACAGGCCACCCCAATGCTTCACTCTCTGTCCATGGATGCTGCAGGCCAAGATGGGAAATCAAGAGGCGCAAACTCTGAGGAGACCCTTGACAGCAAGCAGGTGAGACAGAGCGACCGTTTTGCCACGACATTAAGGAGTGAAATCCAAATAAGAAGAGCCAATCTGCAGAAAAGTAAAAGTTCAGCTACACTCCCTGGAACTGAGGGTGAGACGGAAGATGATCAGGATGTCTGGAAGTCAACTGAAAAAGCCACCACAGCCTCTGCAGATAGCCCTTTCACTAACACCTACAAGGATAATCTGAAGGAAGCCCAAGCAAGGGTGCTCAAGGCTACGTCTTTCAGGAGGAAAGATCTGGAGCCTGTCTTACTAGAGCACCCTGCAGCTGAGGCCCTGCCTAACTACCCATCCTCACTTATGGCCTGGAAAGATATCACCACTCTACCAACTGTATCAGAGACCATAATGAGCAAATCGGGTCCTGCCGGTGGTCAGATAACTCGAATTGGTGGCCGAAAGCGCTTTCCAGCAGAAAAGAAGGTGAGGTCCTTCTCTGAGCCAGACAAAATCCATGAAGTTGGGGTTAAAGAAAATTCCAGCTCTTCGTTAGATCAACAGAAACTCTTGAATAAAAGCTTGAAACCAGCGTTCCACAATAAGGTGCCCCCTCATCGCTCAACCGAGAACCCCACCCAGACCAAGGACCCAAGTCTTGCCATACCCAGTGAAACCGAGATCACACTGAAAGGGTTTAGTGGTAGAGAGTACACTGAGGAGCTCCAGGGAGATCAATACTGTGCAAACAAACAGTCCGCCCTAGACCAGCAAAGACTAGGCACCTTCGCTGAGTATGAGGCACGATGGGATATACAGAAGAAACATGCAGAGACGAGAGCGTCTGGACGATACCGGTCAGCTGACAACATCCTGGATCCAGGACAGGAGGAGAGAACCAAACCTGACTGTTTCCATGAGAGATCCAGATCGTCTCCCTCAGCTGACATCTATGGGAAGGTGAGAACAGTCAGCCATTTTGAATTGTAAACATTCAGAATTTATTGGAATAAACAGAAATAAATTAGGTCAAATGTTTCAGTAACACTTTGTCACATAGAGTTTGCAATGGTTTTAAGTTGGCTTTACATCTTAAGACAGCCCACTTGATAAAGTTACAGGAACAAAGGAAAGAGCCACATCAAATAATAATCATGTTTGTTCACAGTGACACCCTCTGCTTAAGGCAGGAAGAGGGGCATCAACATGGTGCTTTTGTTTAACCTTTAGAAAAAATCCAGAAACTGCTCCATGAGTTGGTCAGAGACCAGAGAGAGACAGAATGTGGCTCCTTGAATAAATGGAGGCTTCTTTTCTGTAGATGTATAAGAGAATATAGATGAGATACATAGAAGAGGTGTTTTAGCATAACCAAAGATTTGTGTGTTCTACTTTATTGACAGAAGATTCCTGTTCCTGCAATAACATCAGAGTCAGAATATACCCAGACGGAGAGTAAACCTGCTGAACTGCTCAACGCTGCCACAGGGTGAGTAATTCTCATGTGATATAACCTGCGAGCACATCAGTAAAAATTGCAGTAGACATACTTTTTGTACGTAGCGTTCTGTTAAATACTTAAATGTTATTGTTTGTGCATTTAGTACGTCTTTTTGTTTAATCCTGAGTGAACTTTTGGTATTAATATGAATCATTAATGGGTGCGGTTGAAAATAAACGCTACAACAAACATTATTCTACGTTAGCTACTTCATTAAACTCTCAGCACATTTTGCTCTCGATCTTGATCAGGAATGGGTGGCATTCGTTTTGTAGAAGAACAGTGAAGTCTTTATATTCTGTCAGGGCATACCAGTGGCAGTCCCTTTGGCGCAGCTGTGACAACATAAGCCATCTCTCTGGCTATGCTTTGTTGTTTGTGGAGGCTTATGTCGTAGGCGAGGCATCTGTGACCATGAGGAAGTGTTTCTTCAGCCCTCTACCAGATTGTAATAGGGGCAGTTGAAGGGATGAATACGTTCTCTTCCAATTGGATCTTTAGCCACACAAGCCTTGTGACTCTATGGAGAGCATTGTTGGTCTGTCAGTCTACTACTTAACACAAAAATACCTCATCTTGTATGAGATGGGTTTCCAGGAAACTTCATACAGACAACCATGGTCCCCAAAGGATGAATCCTATTTATAAAACACCTCGAGGAGGCTCAGGGAAGTCATTTAGGCTGAAATGTCTCTCCACCTATTGGATTGATTGCAATGACATTTGGTCCATACATTTAGGTAACCCTCAGGATGAATTGTAATCATGTTGGTTATCCCATGACTTCTCCTCATGCACAATCATCAAGTGCAAATTTCAGTTTTCTCAAATTGGCTTATGACCACATACTGGTGAAACTGACATTGCTTCAGTTTCAGTTCAACCACTAAGAAAATGTTGAAGACTCTACACTAAGATAATGAATATTCTATGTGTTAAACATCAGCTTGCCAGCATTGTCATTAGGGGCATGTTGGCATGCTGACAGAAGTGTTTTGCTGAAAGCAGCACTTTGCCTGAATACAGCCTGACAGAGCTAATAGCATGGCTGTAGACTATTGTCCTGCCTTTGCATCTGAAACTAAAATAACAAACTAAATGTAGACTTCTAATCTTCACATTCATTTTCTTGTCCTGTCTGCCAATGGTAGAAGCTTTAACTAAAGCACACAATTCTATAAAGCTGTTTGATTTACAATGGTTTGGTTAAAGTGGGTCATGTCTCCTTAGTGACTCATGTGATTGTTTGATGATCCTGTATGAACTCCTGTCTTATGAAAACAGGAAAGTATGATCGTTTCATGTCAGTCTGAAGTCCCCTGTTGTGCAAGTATTGAGTGTGAGCTGGCTGCATTGAGTCCAGCTCATTTCTTCCTTATAGTACCCACCTAGATTGAGATTAGCTTGAGACAAATCTGCATTGTGGGATGTTTAGACATCAAGGTTTTTGATTAACCCTATATCTCAGCCTGCCTCATTGTTCATCTATGCCTATGGCTCATGCTTTCTACTAAGATACTCTAGTCTTAAAATACTCGCATTGCAAAAGTATTGCTCAAAGTTACCTGAACTACATAGAGTGAAGATGTAAAACCAGTTTATTTTTTCTCACTGGGGTGAAACATCATGAGGACTGTCTGGACTTGTAATACAGGACGGTTTATCTAAACTCCCACAGGTGAAAATCATGGAAGGGTGTAGAGTATCTTGTCTTTAGCAACTTCATTGTATGACCAATACATATGACACTCGGTTATGGCATGACAAAGACAGTCTGGAGGGTTTTATTGTTATTGGACGTCTGGTTGGTTGAACTAAGTCAGGCATGCTCCACCCAGAAAATGTTATTGATACAGGCAAAAAGGGAAACCAACAGGTGGCTTCGGAGAGCCGACAGACACACAACACGCTTGCTTTTACATCTTCTGCTATGGAAATGCCATTGTTAAAGTGTCTCTGCGGGTGAGCAGTGGCTTTATTTCCCCACATAGCAGTAACATCACCGACATCATGTTTCATGTTTGTTTGACGTAATTTTCTCACACTCAATCCGAATCCGAGGCTGGGACATGAGGACGGCTGTAAGGTACAACAACAGTTCTCTATTGGGTAACTTGACAACTTGTATCCAGTTGGGTTTGAGTGATGGGATCTTTCCTGACTCTACCTTGAGAGTCGGTCAATACATTTGTATCTTTTTTCGCTGAGTACTTCTAATTTAATTTGTATCTTAGCACTCTGTGTAGTCTGTGTGCATGAAACCAGGCGAAGGCAGGTTTGCATGCTTTTACTATTTAGTCTAGATGGCTCAGTTCATAACATTATACCCCTCCTGTGGTTTAATTATACTAAAGGAGGTATTGTACATACTGGTGAAGATCTGTTCACAATCACCTCGCCCATTCCGACTCATAGGATCTCTTAACTTCACTTTAACTTTTATTTAACTTTGTAAATGGGAATTGGGCAGGAAAAAGTGATTCCGGGATTGTTTCTATGCACTGACGGATCTTTTTTGGCTCAATGAAGATTTGTGGTAGCGGAAATTTTCCCTATTCCGTCTGCCAGCTGAAATGTTACCAGGCAGGAGACTTGAAAAAAAAGTCGATGTGTGTCTTGTCATGCTGGCACGGTCTAATCATAGTGAATGCTAGAGCGAGGAACAAGGCCTCTGCCACAGTGTATTATTTGATAGAACTGCAGATGATAGTTCGTGCTGTCTCCCTGTCTAATTAAAAGCTTTCTGTTGTGTATCTCAGGTTCCTTGACAGAGAGCCTGGTGACTGTAAAGTGAGAGAAAAGCCTGTGGAGTTTGAGCATGGGCCACCCCCTCCGCCCATGACAGGAACCAACCCTGACTGCATACAGAGAGCTGCTCCTGCAACTCTGAACCACAGACCCACATACATTTCTCATAGTCTCCCAGAGTTCGCCGTCCCTCAGCCTGAGGACCACAGCAATTCTGAGGCACCATCTGGACCGGGGAGGAAGCCCTCTGTGCCTCCCCCAACCAGATGCCCAGAGACAGAATCTCACGAGTCCTTTACTGGTTCCCAGAGGGAAGTCTGCTTGTCTAAAAGTGACCCTATCTCCGCCTTTGTCCCCACCCACTCTCCAAAGGGAGATTCTGAACAGGGCAAACGACTTGTGGACAGAGGACAAGGGGCAGTGCATCAGCTTTCAACTTCCAATCCTCAGCCTGCCTCTTCTCCCCCAGCTTCCTCCTACAGACCTTCAGGAGTGGCCACTATGGAGGGGCAGCGTTCTCCATCGCCGCAGTTTTCCCCACAGAGGCTTAGCGACAAGCCTCTAGTCTCTCAGCAGGATGAAGACTCCAAAAGGTAACATCTTTTATCTTCTAACCAGAATATTGAAGTTTTCATGCAGAAGCCACGTAAATGCAAATACTTCTGTAAACCGATGCCCAGTTGCCTTAGTCAGAACTTCTACTCCTTTAAGCCACATGTACAAAAGAGCTTTTCCAGAGCCAAAACATAAGTGCTATCAAGCAGCAGTAAATTAGAGGGATTTTCCGTATTTCTACAAGACTTCAGTGGTATAGGCTTAATTCAGCTAAATGCAGAAAATGTGACATGAAGTCTAAACCCTCTAACGTGAAGATATTTGTTCATCTTTTTGATTCCGAACTTGTTGATATCATCTGCAGTGAATTTATGCCTGTGCAGCTTGATAATTACAGCTAGCAGAAAGCAGTAGAGTAGAGGGAGGAGTCCAGATGTCGTGGATACTGTCGGCTCATGGAAAAGAATCTCAGTTGCCATCATGCAATTCAACTTAAAATAAGGATATGGCTGTATCAAGAGGTAGTCTCCCCCTTTCACAGAAAGATGCTGAAAGACTCTTTCAGTAAAGTCTCTGTCTCTGTCTCTTTCAGGCTGGATCATGTGATAGAAAGCCAAAATGCAGCAGTGAAGAAAGTACCCATCAGGATTGTGCACTCAGAGGGAATCACAGAGAAGGAGAATTGCCCATTTTTGCAGCACAGTGAAATGTCTGTTGCTGAAGCTGAGGGCCCTGACATAACCAGCTTTGGCAGCCTGGGAGCTGCCAGGCAGGACTCTGTATTCTGTGCTTTTACTCGGCAAAGGGAGGCCAACATTAATACGGGTACTCAGGTAGACCCAAAGTTGCAGAAAGACTCATACATGACCACTGGGGAGGAAATCAACTCCAACAGTCAGCAGCCCCTGCAGCCCACAGACGAGTCACACAGCAACCAAGCGACTGAAACCATTAGACTGTCTGAGGAGCAGAAGAGAGAGGAGCTGGCCAGGGACATCATGGGGAAGGACAAGTCACTAGCTGATATTCTGGACCAGAGCAAGATGAAGACTACAATGGATTTGATGGAGGGAATCTTCCCTCAGGGGGAGCAGCTGCTTGAAGGTGCTCATCAGCGCAGGAAGGTGCCCTCGAAACAGACCGTCTCCCGACCTGCGGAGGAAAGGTCAGCACTTGTCTTTAGCCTCCATAGTGCACCTGAGAGATGGTCATGCTAGATCAGTGATTTACATGTTGTCCTAAAGGATAATCTCTGTATTTTTGAACCTGGGTACTATTTTCCTGTCTTTTTGGTCTATATGGAAATGGGGACAAAAATTCACTATAATATATATTATATCACTATAACTGGCAAACCCGAAACGGCTGCAAAAATACGACAAAGGGGCATTTGTTTGTGGCAAATAAAACAATGTAATCAAAAGAAAACATATTGTGTATACCTCACGGTGAAGACACAGCAGTCTTTCAAATAGTCACCTCCATTGAGACTTTAACAAAATTGAGCTTCATATCTGCTGTCGGAATTCATCCGATGAGAACATGTTCAGTAGTTTCACTAGTCGTATCATGATGTCCCAACACCGTCAACATCTATGTGTCATAAATTAGCTCAAATCAATCAGACACTCAACTTGAGAACACTTCTGCTTCTTTGAGCCGTTTTTACACGAGATCCAGTTAACATTTTTTTCTTGTTTGTGATATATTTGGATATATTTGTTTGTATTTCAGAGAAAAGGAATACAATATAGCAGCCTCGGTCAACATGGTGACCAGCTCTACATATTACAGCACATCTGCCCCGAAGGCTGAGCTTCTTATCAAGATGAAGGACATGCA
>CAAKHC010018590.1:20326-39254 GCA_901007825.1 Macroramphosus scolopax
CAAGGTGTGGGCTTCTAACAGGCCCCATGGGAGGAGGGATCTTAGCGGGTCAGGTTGACTAGGGGCCCTGCTCATGTGACCCTGGTAGGAGGCTGGTTGGAGCAGGCATGTGAGTATGAAGAGGGGGTCGCCTCACAGCAGTGATTGTGGCCAGGGAAGGCACACACACACACACACACACACACACACACACACACACACACACACACACACACACACACTCTCTGGGCCAGTGGCCCGCTGCACCTCTCTGGAGGCGGATAGCCGCTGAGGAACAAAAGGGCCACTTCAGCTGAGCACAACTCTCTGTCAAAAACACAAGTCCTAGAAGTGGATGAATGGTCGGACTGCTCTGACAGCTTGAGGAAGGTGGTGGTTATAAATACTGATGCACAAAAACTATTTGATGTAAGAAACAATAGGAGAGCGACTAGATTTGAACTAAACATTATGCATTAACATTCCTTCGGATAAGAAAGGTATTTAAATAATTGATCTATAATTCTCTCTACTTCACTCCCTTCCACTACACGTGCACATTCCCTTCTGTAGATAAGCCGGACATAATACCCTGAGCTGGTTGTGTTTTATCTAATCTGTTTTGCTTTGTCCTTTTCTCTATCAGCCACAATGGCGGAACGATGATAAGAAGGGTTTCAGAAAGGAAGGTGATCACAAACATTAAATACTTTAAATGCGGTTCACCAAAAGTCAGTAGATTCAAAAAATAATGAATTCATTTAATTGCCAGTTCATTAGATTTGAGAGAAGTAATTGGTCTTAAACTCCAAGCAGATGAGCAACAATGCAACAATGTTGATTTATGTTCCTCTGACATACTTATATGAGGCCCACTGATCAGGAGTCAGTATACACAGAACATCTAGGTATCATTTGATGGGTTCCATGTTGGGCTACTTTATTCTTTAACTCCACTACATTCACCAGCTGAAGTTAAAAATTACTTTTCAGGTTAAAGTTTTACAAAAGGGAATATATAATAATGTTATGGAAGGGTCAGGGGTCAGGGGTCAGGGGTCAGGGGTTCGGGAGACTGTCAAGGATTAAACCAGCAGTTCCTAACGTTTGACATAAAGCAGTGAACACATCACACAGGTTCAGTTTATTCAAATCACTGTCTGCAGAAATCATCAAATAAATCACAATAAAGGCATTAAGGAATTATTCTAGCATCAGAGCTTCTGTTATCTTCTGTCCAACATCATTTATTATTTCACAACCTCTCAGATTTATCTGGGGACCCTCTGAATGGCGGCTGAGCTGCTCGCTGCATCAGACTGATGACTGTGACATGCCATGCCGCATCACTCACAGAGGCCGAATAACACAAACCTTTTAATACTTATTAATACTTGTAGTACATTTGGCTGATTATACGCCTGAAGTATGACTCTGACTGCAGGACTTTTACTTCAATAAAACACTTTTCACATGAATGTTTTGGTAGTTTTACTTTACTAATGTGAACTTTGGTTGAGATATTATTGTTATTATTGTTTTATGTGGATAATCCAAATTTCAGACAGATATGGAGATTTGCTTAACACATATTAACCGCGGGGTTGTGGGAACATTATCGTGGTTGAAGAACTTTTATGTCGTTGTCGGGCAGTAAAAGACTGATTTCCCAAAAGTGTAAAATCCACTGGACATCATATCTTATCTATCATATCTTATCACTTTGAACTCTTCTCTCTCACCGTAGAGGCTGAGTCATTCCCTGAAGTCCTTTGAGCGAAATGTCAATAATATTTTGTGACCTTATCAACCTTGTCAGAGCACCTTTATTTGTTTGCTGTCGGATGTATTTCACCAATACTCCTCATGAGAAGAAAACAAGGCATTTCCTTTGTTTCCTTTGAGTCTTTGGGGTAATCAAACGGAACATCCCTGCAGTTGTTTTCACTGCCTCCCTGCTGATAGCTGCCCTCACACCGGTTGACACCAGGCCCTCCCTGCAACGTGGCGGCAGCGGATAGGAGGGTTGCCTCTCCAACTGCTCCATCTTCCCTTGCTCTGTACGGCATGACTGCACCAATCTGAGCCGTTTTTATTTATCCTAAAAAGCCAAGTCTGTAATGTCTTGGGGCTCCGCAGGCCATGATTGCTTCTGTTTATCTCTCATCAACTTCATCCTCTTAAGAGCTGACTACACAGAAGAAGATTCAGAAAGCCACCATTCTCCTTGAGAAGTCAATGCAATAACACATTTGTGTCTCGGTACCTGAGTGTATGTAAATGATAGAGACAGAAGTTTTGGAGTGAAGCGAGTGCCGGCTTCTGACCTTTTGGCAAATTTCTGTAATTATGTCAAAGCGGGAGCCACAAGGGCAACCTGTTCTACATTCTTCACAGTACACGCTGCCCATTAAAGCATTCATTAAACACAGCTTAGCTCAGTGAGTGACCAGGAAATCTGATGGAATTAGTCTCAAGCAGCGTTTCCACTGCCACAGACACACCTGACAAGCCAAGATCCCCCCACACCGCCGTCACACACTCAGCTTGTCGTCTGGTTACTGGCGACCAGGGACGGCTCCAGACCAAAATATGCTAGAGGTCTATGTGAGTAATAGGTGACCCAATGATGCACAAGCAAAAGGGCAGCTGTGATTCCACCTCCAACATAACTGAATGACCTTACCATTGTTTTACACAGATACATGTCACACTTCCTCATTTTATCACCGTAAAGCAAAAAATAAATGATCAATGTGCAGCAAATTCCAATTCAGAAAGAAATCAGCTAATTAAGTGCAGTGCAAGAAGCTGACAACAGCTTTTAAAAGTAAATTCAAAATAAGTGAGTCATCTTACTGAAAGCAAACGTAACCAGGCACATAATCATTTGTGATTTGTTTTAGTGTTCATGATCATTTCAAATCACAGCATTGTAAAGCTAAAGTGTCACGTGAAACAGATTATATACAATACAAGTTATTCATTTTTTTTCTATTAAATATACAATTGTCTTATTTTCTTTGCAGTGGCAAGCGAAAGATCCAGAACCATCCCAGAATAAAGACAGTTACGCATTTTATAAAACTTTTCTATAAAAAAATATTCATGTTTACTGGTCACAGCAGGTTCTCTCTTAAAATGTAACGTTGGATTTTGCAGGTGGGAGGTCATTTTTCTGTCATCTATGATTGGCTTTTACAAACAAATCTTTAGGCAATTGATCACTTTTTTTTGGTGAAGTGATGAAGCTACCGTTACACAGCATGCTGTCATTGACATACAATTATTTACATTGTTGTAGAAGCAGTTTCACATGCTGTTCTATGATTAGGTTGTGCAGATAGTCTCATTTCTTCATTACTCCCTAAACATACTCTGGGCGCTTCCTGAAGGAAACGTCTGTGTTCATGACCTGGTACCTCCGCTGCAGCACAGGCTGAGGCTCCACCTGTGAACATAAGCAAGAGGTAACCAGAAGGAGCCCGGCCATTATGAGTAGAAATCCTCCTGCCCAGCCACAGAACAAGGCGTCTCCGAACTCCCACCGAGGCACCACATCAGGTACTTTATCATCAAAGAAATGTATCACGGCTAAATGGGCCATGTAGGAAACAGGGATCAGACACAGTACTCCAGAAACCATCCCCAGCACGCCCCCTATTATGATTAAAGTCCTCTTGGTTTGATAGCCGCCATGCTCTTTACAGCTGTTGATCAGGTAAAGTCCAGGTATGGCAACCAGGATTCCCAGCATGCCAACAGCAAGCGAGGCACACATGAGGATGCGAGCCAGCTTGAGGTCACTGGAAAGGCCTAGTAGACTGTCATAAGCCCTGCACTCCATGCCTCCGACATCCTGGACCACACATGTCTCCCACAGGCCCAGCTCGTAGCTCTCTGCCGGCAGGAGCGTAGTGGACATGGTCAGCCACTGTGGTAAGATAGTGGTGGATAAAGCACACAGCCACGCTCCAATAAAGACCAGCATCCCCAGCAGCTCCAAAGCGCAGACGCACGTGTCCATCTTATCCTCTCACTGGCCTCCACGCTTCACAGGGCTGCAAGACTTCTCTGGCTGCACTTCAGATGGAGAGGCCTGTGACGTCCACTTGGGACAGAAGCTGCTCACAACACCTGATAATTGGAGCTGAACAGTCTGGCTCAAAGCTCTTTCACAAGCAGTTACCACTCAGAGGAGCACACATCTTCTGCCGCAGGGAGGAGAGGGGGACCGTTTGGCCCTCCCCTTTGTGGTCCTCCTGCTTTCGAAGCTGTGCCAATGGGCAGCGTGGGCAGAGACGGAGGTGGACAGTCTTTCACAAAATCATGTTCAAATAACTTTTTTACAATAGCAGGCCTCAGGGGACACAACTGAATGTAGACAGGATATTCTATAAGCATTCTTATGTATAAGAAATATATATTCTCCTGATGTCCACTTCTTTGCATCAGGTGCGTCCGACAACAAAGGAACATGGGCTATTATGTACAATGGTTTGCGGAACCGATAGATCGTTGTCTCTTGTATAAAATTACTGTTACATTTAATCTGCATGATTAGAATTACAAGTATCCATCCGGTAAACTGGAGCAAAATATAAAAGAGTCATCGATGCATCCGTATGCATGTATAACAGTACACGAGGATAATTAATGCTCAATAGATAGATAGATTTATTGATGGTCACACCAGAAGTATTCAATAATACATGGCTAACAAGTACATTCATCATTTCAGCTTAGTTCTTCTCACACTGTCGCACACACAGTGTGACTGAAAGTAAAAACAACAGTGCAGCTTATTGTGTTCTTTCATGTGAACACTACAAAGCCTGTGGGAAATGATCGTAGGAGGCCATAGATCAGAGATGTGATGAGAGAAAATTATTCCCAGCCGTAAACACACACACACACGCACGCACGCACACACACGCACACACACATTTATACACATCACAAACAAACATGCAAGAGATAAAAATGCAGTGATAATTCCCCGGCCTGCTGTACTCCTCCTCCCCTGGAGAACAAATGCTCAGCTGACTGCACTGACGTGTTCACAAGAACTCCACGTTTGCTCGGCTGCAGACTGTAGCAGGAGCACATTGGTCTCATGTTCTGGTCACTGGAATCACTGGTATTAGCACACACACACACACACACACACACACACACACACACACACACACACACACACACACACACACACACACACACACACATAAAAAAATTTATATTTTCTGTCACAGTCTCAGAAAACGATCACAGTTAATTAAGAACATCTCCCCAATGATGCAAGTAGGAGGTGCTTGTGATAATCATTGCCTGTTTTGAAAATTACCCCATCGCTGGAAATTGATTAATCAATAATCAATAACCATTTCATACCTGGTCCTCTATATTCTGCTCTTATTATATACTAATGTATCATGAGTTGGTGGTCACAGAACACTGTGTCTCTTTGGATCATTTTCTGAATATAAATTTGATGATAGAAGAATCACTTTTACTATGTTGCACTCACTGTTAGACGTTTCTTTCACAACCGGTGCAGGCCCTGTTCAGGAGATTAATTTTCCAGATTCTCCCACAAATGTCCTCAGAAGCTTTAGCAGAGTGCTTAAACAAGGTTCTGAGGGTCCAGAAATTACTAATGCTATGCATGACCAATTATACAGACTGACTGATTTAATGTGATGCATACAAGTGCTAAATAAATACATTTGCCTTGCTTAAAATGAAGAAAGGGTTCGGCTTCTGTACAGATCCATAATGTCCGGTGTGACGGCACATACAGGAAAGTCTACGGGTGACGATGGCTGCAGTACCTGCTGTTGCCAGCAGATGGGCCTGCTGTATAATTGAAAAACCCCTGCAGTCAACAACAAACTACTGGTCTGTCAATGCGTTCCGACAAGTGGGAGTTGTCCCTGGATTTTAAATTAAATTCAACGTGTTTAAATTCCCGAACCATCTGAGCGATGCCATATTTCTCACGAGTCAAATGTATTTTAAGAAGGTAATTGTGCCATGCGAGTCCACAGGATGCTGTCAGACAGAGATGAACAGCTGCTCAACTAATAGTTCGCCTCTTTAATCCGGCGCTGTTGCTAACTAAATTGTAGATGAGGTAAAAACGTCAAATAAAGTCGCGCAATGCTGCATTTGGTGTGTTAATGAAGTTGAAAGTGTTCCAGTTTGAGGTTTCCCTATTGGACAGAGCTCGTTCGTACGTCCGACCGTTTATGCAAATGGGCTCTACCCGAATATGGACACGGAGGAATGAAATATGGTGGAGGAGGCGAACATGGAGGACCGAGGACCCTGAGACTGCTGCCGTAGTTTTTTGGGAGATTGTTTAAAGAAACGTGGATGTACCTTCAGCGACACTTTTTCAGCGGAGAACTTTGGTGGAAAGTTTTGTATATACGTCTCCATTGTCTGCGCCGACCAGTGCGTCGAGGTGGAGTTTGTTGTAATGCAGTGAGGAGCGACTTTTTCGGGGGGATAACAAGCAGGGCAGTGGGCTTCAGCCCTCTCACCATCTCGACGCTATGCCGTGGGTCAGCGGCGGTAAGCGGAGAGAGAGCTCGGAGCTGCCGCTGCCCACGGGCTGGGAGGAAGCCCGGGATTACGATGGCAGAGTGTTCTTTATCGACCACAACACCCGGCAAACTTCGTGGATTGACCCCAGAGATAGGTATGCGAAAGGCCTGGCATTACACACACTCTTAGAAGGCAAGATTAATCAAACAATTAATCCTAAAGTTAACAGGAGGAGATGCCATGGGCCAGAGGGAAGGCAGTATCGTTTTTAAGGCCAAGGCAGCCAATGTCCCTCCTTTTTCTTAATGTGATTCAAGGTTGCGATTAAAATTGCAGCCAGGACCGATGAATCAGCTGAGATTTGGCAGCTTGGCCTCCCCACCTCTTCAAGAAGTTCCCATGCAAACACGGGATGTAACGCCCATTGTCACCCACCCTGCAGCTTCCTCTCCTCTCACGTAAATACTTTACCAATGTGACACTGTAAATCTAGTTACATCTTGCAGTTTTTGACATGGCTGAGACAAAAGCAGCCTTTCCGGTTTGTTGTCTTTTCCAGCCGTTGGGTAACAGCAATGAGCAGCATGTTTTCAGACACCATTCATGCCTCTGTACAAAATAGGAAACCTGAGATTTATCTGTCTGTTCTCCATGGAAGAGGAAACATATCTGTCTGAAACCTCATTCAGACACATCAGTTAGCTCAGTGGATTTATGACTTCCAGTGACCTGAAACAGTCCTGGTTCACACACCTAACACAGAGAGCTATTGTTATCCAGCCCCCTTCCCTTTTCATAAGAAGACACATCTTGAGATCAGTGTGTCAAGTGCAGCTCTGAAGTCTGCTCCATAATTTTGCAGCTCATCCCAAAAGGACTCCTATAAAGGGTGTGTTTCAGTGGATTTGAGATTCGAGTGTAGCAGGACTAGAGCTTTAAACTCCAACTCCCAGAAGTCTTTGTGAAAATATGTGAGGAATGCTAGTTGGGCCATTGGGAAAGCAGCAAGGATGTGCTTTTGTGGGGACTGGGATTTCACCAACCCAGAAACGAGCTTGATCAGGCATCCATGGCTGTCTTTGTGAGATTACTGGGAATTATAGCAAGTATTTCAACTACTATATTATGAGGGCGACATTCAAAGTACTTTACTAAAACAGCATTAGTATAGTCAGACATATTAGTCTCCTTATCAGCTCCCTATATGTAACTTTATCCTCCTTTTATTTTTCAAACACATTTTAAACAGAATTTCTTCGGCTAATTTAAACAATAGGAAAGTAGTAGCAGCATGTAATGTAGATAAGAAAATCCTGATTTCCTTCAAGGTCCCCCTCCTCCCAGCATGTTGATTAACCATTGTTATATGATGCTGATAGTAGTTTCACAAGATCCTCTCATCGTCAGGGTTTATGGGGGGTGGACTGGGGTTTCCTATTCATGTTTGCATGACCAAAGAATGTTTTCTGCTTTGACTCTAGTGCTGCTCGGTGATTTATAGATTATCTCGGCCAGAGGAATGCCTCCTGCCACCACCTGATACTGACTTTCCAATAAATCACACCACTGTGCAGCACTAAATCTGACTTTCTGCTAACATGAAACATAACCAAAAAGGTGTCAGCCCTTCAGTCTGCATGCTTTCTCCTACCTCTTTCCATCAGCTACAGATAAATGCCCAGGCATGAAGTGGATGGCAGGAGCAGAGAGATGAATGCAACGCTGATTATGGCTTCATACTTTTCCCTATTTGTGCTATTCTTTAACGTCCCGATTTGACAGCTGATCTGTTTGCAGCAACAATCAAAGGCTTAAGGATGGTCTGGTATCAGCTGCTTGTTATTGTAGGCCGTCATCATCATCATCCACATGGGTAACAGGCTTTAACTGAGTGTGAAACACTGCCATGTGAGATCATGTACAAGCCAAAGACCTGGCAACAAATTGACCATGATCACATTCCTGAGTCACATGGAGTCAATAGAGGTAACCAAAGTTGTGAAGTGCAGTGATCTATCGTCAAATTTTTAAAACGTTGTGCTACTCTTTGACAACTTTGTTTTTTACTGGCATCAAATTATTTTAAAGTAGCATAGCAAGGAATGACACGATCACTGGAATTCCCAATAAACTGGAAAAAAAAACAATTTGGAAACTAGAAACTATTTTGCTGATCACAAAAATACAAAACATTCTCTGGTTCCAGCTTGCCATTTATGTTTCTGCTTTTCTCTCCTTTTTTTCTTTTTTTCTGGTCTTATGTGGCGTGAAGCTGAATGTCTTTTGGAATTTGGACTGTTTATCTGAAGCTGTTTTTTTATTTTAAAGATGAAGTAGTTAATTGTGAATACAATCACCATATTCATTGATGATCTTTAGTTGCATTCATAATTAATTGTGAAAATATGGTTAAAACACTCCTGATAGTCCTGTCAGACAGCACGATCATGCTAGTTCTTGACTGGTAGGCATGACAAGTGTGAAATTCTGCGTGCTGAAACCGTTCCAAATAAGTAATTGACAGGTAATTGCATTTTTTTGGCATAATATGATACGCGTTTGGAGCGAAACAGTGGTCTGTGCAAATTCCTTGTACAGCTTATGTACTACGGTAACCCAGAGCGCAGGTACCATCGTTCCGTGATCTGGTGTGTCGCACAGCTTTGCAGCTTGTCTGATGTGTATGAGCCTCAAGTCTGCTGACCCCAGAGAGGCGTGTCAGTGGAGATTATCACCTAATCACTAAAACACAAAAGCCTTTCAGCCGAAATGTAATTATCAATGATGAACATGATGTGCTGCGTATCAGCCAAAGTTCAAGTTTGTTCCTGCTGGTACACTGCATGTCTGCGGGCAGTTGACAGGCTGGATGGAGCTGTTTCGGTTAGATGACAGCTTGTAGTGAAAAATTGGATTAATGTGTGAAAGCAGTGTGCAGATACTTTGGAGACTGATGGAGCATCCTTCAGCTGGCTCACAGCTTTCTCAAAGCAGGAAAGCAGATTCTTGTTTGCCTTTAATTATATGACCCCACTTTCCAACACCTAAACACGCTTTTCAAATCCTTTTACATTCCCTGTAGTTTTTACCTTCACCTTTGATGATGTTTGTGTCTTAAAGGATGGTTGTTTCGTTGAAGAGTTCAGGGGTGGCCCTGTCAGCTTCTGCAGATAAGCAGAGGTCTGTGGGGCTTTTTTGTTACTGTGGAATGAGCGTTATGTTAGGCATGCCTAAACTAATGTCCAGGGGCTCTGCTTGCTTGCGGCCCCAGACAAAGCAGCAGAACAGGGGCAGTTACCACGTGTCTGCTTCCTCCTCTCCATCCAGGGCCCGGGAGGCCTCCTTTATTAGCTCTGTTATGCAACAGCAATGACTGGCCTGCCGCTCAGCAGAGGGAGGCCTTTATACTTGGTCACAAAGCACACCAAATTCAATTATTCTGGAAAGGGTGAGCTGTGTTTGCAGCAGCGAAAGGTTATTCTCATGTGCTGAAACCCCGCTTTTATTTTGCTTCCCCCAGTGTTTTCATTATGATGGCCTTTTTTTTTGGTAGGGGGAGGTTACAAACACGCCATTACTTTATTCAGTGTAATTTTGCTTATGTGTCTTCTGTGATCTTTTTCAAGGGCAGACATTGTGTTTTGTCCGCTGTCACCTTGCTCCTTTTTCTGGAAGTTCAAACCTCTTTCTTCCTGCAGTGTTCGAGGCTGCCTCAAAATTAGGTTTTACACAATAATAAGCAAGCAACAAGTAATTGTCTACATATGAGTCTGCAAGCTGTATGTTGACATTCCCTCTCAACAGTCGGACCTGTTTGTGTTTAATATGCGTCTTGTGAAGTATGCTACCTGAACAGGACATGCCAAACTCAGCAGATTAGCTTAAAGCTGTGGGCTACCATTGTCTTTTTTTCCTTACACTTATCTGCACAACGGTGTTTCTGCCCATTTGGGTACTTTAAATACCAAAAGAGTACATATTAGAAGTAAAAAAAAGCACCCAAGTATTGTAGTATTACCACAATTCAGCACTTAAGGTTTTGTGTTAGCATAGTATACAGACTGGAAACAGGTGGCGCAAGCTAGCATACACCGTCCAACGCTGTTTCCCCTTGTTTCAAGTACTTATGCTAAGCTAAGCTAAGCTAACAGATTTCTCCACGTTTTCATATTTATGAAAGAGACATAAGAACGACATTTGTGTTAAATCGATTAATGGTAAATATACCAAAATGGGAAACTAATTAAGTGCAACTACACTATGATGTATTGTAATAATGTAAACATTTTTAGAAAGCCAAGTGTTGGACTATTTTGAACCGTAATACAACTCTTAAAGTCTATAACAAAGCTTCCTTTGAAAGAGAGACAATGGTACACTGGTCCATTCGTATGTGCTATAACTTAGTGACTGTGACTCAGTGGTCTTCCCAGATGCTACTTCTGCATTATAATTCCTATCTATTTAGTAGTATAATAGTTAATAACCCTTGCTGCTCAGTTAAATAGTTTGTCCACCCCGAATAGCTGTTTTGACAGTTTTACTTTTGTCATAGTTGACCTCGCCTGGTCTGCTCCCACTGAGACAAGCCCTTCCCATCTGTCCAGACCCTGTCTAAATGTGCACAGAGACAGAGCTGTCTGTCTACTTATAGGAGGCCTATTTCCATAAGATTCAACACATATAGGGAGACGCAGGTCTCTATGTCTATCAGCTGCTTTACACTTTGCTCTTAAATGCTGCACCAGGCTCCGAGAGGCTGAACACAAGTGGCATTCCTCCCAAAGTTGTTTTCACATTTCTTTTTTAACACAGAATGGAATTTTTAAACCGACAACAGTTGTGTTATTCCTGCTGCAAATGTTGGAGTTAAAGAGGCGCGTATGCAGAATTGCATAGCTTTATGTCAATGCATACGTTATCTATTTATGGTCACGTTATTATCATTCAGATGTTTCACCTGTTTGTAGACGTTAGCAGTTTGCTCTGTTACAGAATGAAATCTGAGGATTCTCTCCTAAACTGTGAAGACTGAGGCTGTAGCGACAACTCAAATTAACACAGTTGGTGAAATAATCAGAAACCTGTTTGTTTAATTCATTATGAAGTGGGTGAACCATATGTAGGGGCAAGATCAGCTTGAAAAGAGTCTGACAACTCTTATAGTTTGTTCACTGTGGTTATGCTGAAGGATAGTAACCATAATCCAAAGTATTAAACCCCAGCGTCTTGGCTTCCACAGATATATGCAACAAGCGATATTATTTTGAGTGTTATGAAGAGTCATCTGTTTGGCACTTCTTAATGGGCACATTGTGGTAGCTGAGGAACAAAGGCTGAGGAGCTGCTGGGGATGACTAGACACAACAACGTCCGATAGTCCAAACTCAAGTTTCACATGCCTCCCCATGCATCAGCCCGTCGTCAGGCAAAAGGGGGCTGTTACAGATAGAAATATCCTCTGAGACAACCCAGGATGGCGCAGATTATTCTAGAATTAGCAATTGTCTTTGACAAGTGTATATATATTTTCATGGAAGTTGTGAGACTCAAGCAGGCCCTGCAGCATTTCATTCCCCCACAGCTGAACATGCTTGTCATTCTGGTTGTCTCTTTTTCTATTTCAGATATCTGTCTCATTTTCTGTTTCCTCTTAGATCGAAACAGGATCCCGAAGAATGTGTACAATTTGAAACAAAGCATGTTGCTTATGAATAACGCCTAACTGACCATCCCAGTATTTTTGTTTAAGCAAATGAATGTATTATCATCGATGAAGCTTATGTGTATTCGACTTTCTGATTTACCCTCTTTTATCGTGTTACTTTCATATAAAAAAGTTTAATGTCTTGAGATGCAAATCACGGTTATTATTTTAACTAATTTCTTCATTAATCCCATCGTATACAAAACAGCTGCATTAAAAAGAAATTATTTTAATGTCTATCCGATTAAATACCCCATTGATTTTCCACTGCTCCATCCAGTCGTCGTTGAGATGTTTCAGAATGGGCCAATGGCAGAAATTCTTATGATGGCTATTGATAGTTTTTCACTGCTGTTGTTGTTGAAACCTCTAAAAGCCCCATGCTTCAGGAGTTACAATAATCCTACATTAGCTCTGTAATGACCTTATAGTTGCATACCACAGAAAAGCAGTGTCGGACACTGGTGGTTGTTTACTACGTCACAGCGTCAGCAGACGAGGGTTTATCCAGGGTCACTGTGTCAGTCCGACAGAAACGTGAGCCATTAGTCATCTCCTGCAGCTTGTCAGACTGCGGTGACAAGCTTTGGTGCTTTTCTTTGGAGCAGTGATTTGTTACTCTGTGTTCATATACCAAATGCAGGCATTTTCAGTTTGACTGTATATCGGTGCCGCTGTACATGGATGATGTTGCTCTTTTCCTGCCCAATACAGCTGTATGTCCTCCTCTGTTTGAGTCTGCTGGAGTCTCCCAAGACCAACACATTACTTGGACCAACACAGGCTGCTGTCACAAGACTCCGTTACAAACCAGATATTCAGGCACTCGGAAATTCTCTGATCCAGATCTGTGAGAGGACATGTTCTTTCTTACTCATGTCTCTGTCAGGCTGTGGAAGTTACAGGGCGGTTCAAGAATCCTTCTAAAATCACGTACTGTATATTCCCCTCAAAATATCAGAACTACTGTTAATGCCGACGCTTGATTGAGCTTGCTGTTATTATAATTTGTCTTATTCTACTGGTAATTGCTCTTCATTATTTACATAAAACTTGACCTGCAAAAGGTGCGATTCTCCTGTCTGGGTGTTCTTGAAGTATTTACAAGTGCACTTAGTGGCTGGACATTGTTTACCTTTAACAAACACTTAGAGCAGGAGCTGCTAGAGAGATTGTTTTTCTTCCGTTTACACTACACTTGGCTCTCTGCTTTGATCCCCATGCTGCTGACCTGACAGTTCTACATTTATGCAGTTATTGAAAAAGAGGCGCATATCCAGTCATGCATTTTGGGGCAATTTACATTCACATTTAAATTAGTCCTTTAGCAGATCCTTTTATCACAGCAACTTACAACTGTGCATCACAGTCTTAGTCAGTTAGCCATTTGAAAAGACGTAAGTGGCATGTGCAGAGGGTGCGAGGGAAGGATTGGAGTCGGGGAGCCGTAGTTTTTTCATATTGCGTAGTTCTGTGAACCAGCGCCACAAAGGGTCCACGGGAAACTACTGAGCTGAGTTTGTTGAGCAGACGTTGCCAAGGTACGCTTCCAGCTCTGAGGGAAACCTTGTTGCCCTTCAAATTCTCTAAATATGTTTTTGTCAAGAGGGTGTACAGATTGTACATGTAAAGAGTAGGAGCAGTGAAAATAATTTTTTCGCAAGTTTGTGGCATTTTTTAATTCGTAAAAGTGCCATCAGGAGATCACAAGATTCGGTTCAGGGAAGGAATGCACGTAAGGTTTTTGAAAGAGCTACGTCAAATGTTGAATGTTGTTAGCATTACAACAGTTTGCCGTGATGTGCTGCTAATATCTTTGTATATGTTGTACGCCCCTCTTGTTTTTAAAAAAGATGAGCACCTCTGTATTTTCCTGTTTTGATCTTTATGTCACCGACTTTTTCCAAACCATTTTGGTCAAACAAATTCAGGTAAAGCTGAAGTGAACTGGGTTTCCTTTGAGTGCGCATGTGTTGAGAGCAGAGCCTCTGCATCATCTCCTAGGGAATGCGTTGCCGAATGCCTCAGCTACTGGCCGTCCCCTCATTGTATGCACACCCTGCTGGGATCGGGCCTCTGCATGATGAGCTGCTATGGTGGAAAGGGTCACTGTTGCTGGCTGATAAATAGTAATCGGTCACTGTATGTGCTGCTGTCATCAGACCCACTGGGTCAAAGCTCGCTGATATCTGTAGTCTCGTCAGTTATGCATCAGCCTGATGTCCCCTGTCACTCTTACAGAAAGCTGCATTGTACTGTGATAGAACCACTTTACACTTTAACTGTCTTTATGGAATCGATTGTTGACGATTGTACATTTTTGTGGCTGTAATCAAACATTTTTCACAACATTGCATCATATGACTGTACAATGTAAGATTAGGAAGTTAGTGATGACCTGGTGAAATATCATCGGCTCTGCAGCGACTTTACAGAGGTTCACGGCAAGTTTCAGACGGGCGTCTAAGCTGTCGTTTTAGCGTTTTGGTTGACTCGGATCTCACAGTGTCGTGTTGTGACGCGGCAGGAAGCTGCTGTCAGAGAAGAAGCTAAGAAAAGCCGCTGTACACGACCCGCTCATCAACAAACCGTAGACAGCGCAGCGTTTTTGTTGACATCGGCATATACGGATTATCAAAAAAATACTAATCAGTTTACGGATTAATCGATTTATCACTTGTTTTAATCAAGAAAATTATTCTGCCCAAGTTAATGAATCTGCACCAGCTTCCCTCTTCATGATGATCAATCCTTCATGTCTGTTCACTCTGTTCTTTACTGCATTTTGTTTATGTACGATAGCTGAACGTTTGGCATTAGATGTTCAATTAATCTGAGGCCGTGTTGTGTGATGATTTAAGTTATTCAGTTGTCCTCACTGGTCCTTCAGTTGGTCCACACAGAGCAGGTTTACAACGGGAATGCAGTAAAGCTGAATGTGGTATTACATGTTTTCAGTACCTTATATACCAGGCGATGCTGTGTACATTAAATACCGTATTATTATCAGAAGATAAGTCATTCTGTTGTTCATGAGTGACATTATGTTATTGTTGATACACACAAATGTAATGAAAGAAATGAAGGAGAGCGTATCGGGTAGACATTTGTTACTATTTCTGTCAGCTTTCCTGCGTGTTACTGTCGCACACAATTGATTTGAAATATATTTTAGGATCACCAAACCGCTGACGTTTGCCGACTGTGTTGGAGATGAACTGCCTCTCGGGTGGGAGGAAGTCTACGACCAGCAAGTGGGAGTTTACTACATTGACCACATCAACAGTGAGTACATCGCTTTGTCACTACATGGTAACAGTGATGGTGGCATGAATACAAAGTAATGTAGGAACTCTGCTTGTTTGAACAAACATCTAAAAGTTTGATTTATATTTGGGCTGTTTTATAATTAAAAACAATGAAATGTCTTAATTAACAGATTGGACATCGAAGATGACGGTGGGAGATCCCACTGATTTCACCATATATGTACCACGAGCGTTCATTCACAAAGTCCTACTGTGCTATAACATGTATGTTCAAGACAATAGACAATGATTACAACTCTTTTTAAAATGTCCAAACTCTACCAGAACTGAGATCAGGCTGTTTGTGGGAAGTTTGTCTGTCAGCGTAACTCGTACTTGTGGTCAAATGTGCATAAGAGCTCTGTTAATGACGGCTTTTCAACGGTGTGGGAATAACCCAATGTCTTTGCAGACATAATGAGTAACTACATCAGTGCAACCTGTACCTGCACTGTCATCCCTACATGTTGGTATATACAGACTCCTGCGCTCTCTGGCTGCGCACCTTGTTCTGTCTCTCTGCACGGCTGCACGGAGAGTGTGAAACGACGAAACCAACAGTTTTGTCCAAAAAACAATTGATGAAATGTCCAGTTTTGTTCATAGTAAATACACTAATTCGATCAATTAAAAAATGACTGTGGGCAGCGGCAGTAGTCGGTCGTGACGGTGAACACTGACGACACACCTGCAGGTCCCGTCACTCTTCTTTCTTAAGGACTTCTTATGTGCCCTTGTTTCAGAGACCACCCAGATTGAAAACCCACGGACTCAATGGCGGCAGGAGCAGGAGCGCATGCTGAAGGAGTACCTGGTGGTGGCCCAGGAGGCCCTCAAAGCCAAGAAGGAGATGTACCTGATCAAGCAGCAACGTCTGGAGCTGGCTCAGCAGGAAATGTTGCTCTTTCACGAGCTTTCCGAGGACAACCGCTCCATCACCAGCAGTAAGAGACGCTAACCTCCAGCTCACTCTCTCTGGGGGATTCATTTAGGAGCATTGCATGAAGCCTCTTAGAGCTGGTATCTCTCCTTCCTCTTCAATCCCCATGAATTCAGCCATTGTTCCATAAATTGTCCCCTGGTATGAGTGAATTATCTAGCCTGAACATATGATATTATACGACTTTATTGTATTAGAGACATTTACACACAGGTTTAACATACATGAACACATGTGACCCTTTTCATCCAACATGCTGTATTGTTGACGTCTTCAGGAACTGGTTTGGGGTTACAGATCTATAGAAATGCTTCCAAGTCCCTATTCCTGCTTCACTGCACCCTCCCTTTCAAACACCTCCACCCAGTTCACCCTCCTACTCGCCAGCCAGCCAGCTGTCACAGAAAAATAATCCAGAGGGTCCACAGAGAGCAAAAGCATGGAGACGACACCCGATCCCCCTTCATGTATTTTGTTACAAGCTCACCTTAAAGTCATCACTGTGAACTAACCGCTGATCCCCCGTCTGTTTCTTTCTGTGTTCACAGCCCTCTCCGGCTCATCCTCGAATGCAAAATACGACCCTGACCAAATCAAAGTGGAAATAGCTTGTAGACGAGAGCGGGTAAGTCATTATTGGAGGAGAACAATGGGCTGCAACAAGGGGCCCTTTGGGCAGAAAAGGGGGTCGGGGTGTGGCCCCTACAGGATATTGTGGCGCTGGCCCGGGGCCTCGAAAGGATGAGGATGAGATCACCATCAAAGGGTCAATCAGAGGCTAGGTCACTGACTCACAGGGCCAAGTTAGACATGTGGGTGAGGGCGTCTCCTGGACCGGGGACGTTTTAAACAAACGTGATTTGACTATAGTCAATATATAGAAATATTCATCACCCTTTTGTACCTGAGTTAGAGTTGAGAGAACTGAATAATATGATATGATACGTTAGGAGTTTGTATTGCTGTGATCAATGTATTTCTAATAGCCTTGAACGTCCTGATAAATGTAATTTGAATGTTCTACAAAGCGAATTACACGGACGATGATCAGATTGATGTTCGGTGCCATGAAGTGTTCCTCTGTGAAGCATTAATGGAGCGTCTCTCTGGGGAAACTTGTGCGACAACAGATGGTTTTATATGAAGAACTAGACGCTCCAGAGTGGCGACACCTGTTTGTTGGCTGCTTTGTTAGCGGATATATCAGCTCCCCATCCAATAGGTTTGGGTTGAGGCCAGACAACTATGGATAGTTTGAAGTAGCATTTGATTAGATTCCATTAGACTGTGGTGCCGTGGCGGAGGTCTATGCTCTACCAAGTGTCCCTCTAGTCTGCATCTCTGATAATAAAGAAAAGAATACAGAATAGAAAATATTCAACATAGATATCATGAAGATCCTCTTCATTCTGCTTCAACAGTAAATCAATTACAGCTCTGTCAGCTATTTTAACAATATGAAGTATTTCATTGATAACTTGGGCTTGGTTGTGGAGTTGGTAAAGATTCTGTATTTGGAAAGGAACAGAAACAGTGTGTTTATAATATTCTATCACTTCCTTCACAGCAGGATTAACGTACAGCACTTTAACACCAGAAGGGAAGTCAAACATGAACATGATGTGTTAATGCAATCAGTCAAACGTCAATGAATAAATGGGTCACTGCCATGTTTAAATGTATTTTTCCAAAGCTAAACTCCGTGAGAAAACTCCTTGGTGTGGGATCCACTGTGTTGGGACGGGCTCGTGCATGCACACGTGTGCACCTCTGTATAAACACAGCCCAGCATTCCTCTATGTGAATAGTCATGACTAAGCTTTTTGAGTCGGTGGTGGTGATGAGAAGAAGGCACCCATTGAGCGTCATGGTAACCCGTTGCCCGGCCTTGTGTCCGCAGCTCTCCAGACTGAAGCAGGAGCTGGCCCAGGTGAAGCAGGAGCTGCAGTATAAGGAAATGGGAGTGGAGACCTTGCAGGAGTGAGTCCCTCTGCCTCTGTGTCCCAAGACCCACCCTTCCTCTCTTGGTCACCCTTCTCCTTCCTACAACACTGCTCCAAAGACCCTTTCAATCTCTTCTTTCTCACCCTTCCTGTTCTGTCTTCAACTCAATCTGTCGTCCTGCTTCTTCTCCTCTTTCTCTGCATTGTGTCCTTGTTCATACACTTTGTCCCATGCAGTTTAGCTTTGCTAGGCCTTTTACAAAGGAAGCATGTATGTATTATGTGCATGAAATACTTTTAAATCACGAGTGCCATAGCCCATATGGAAACTATTTCTAAAGAATAATGTATTTCTAACAGTTTTCGACGGCTCCTTCAGCTTTTTCAAACATTCATATAGCATCATATTTGTCCCGAGCGCATTACAGAGACTTTCCAAATTTCTGTTAGAAATAGAAGTTCCACCTCTCGGAGGAAAAAAGAGAGTGTCTGAGAAAAGGCA
>CAAKHC010018591.1:0-14371 GCA_901007825.1 Macroramphosus scolopax
GAGAGAGAGAGAGAGAGAGAGAGAGAGAGAGGGGGGGGGGGGGGTCTCATGGTTCCCCAGGCATCCCTGGACTGTTTCACCTGTAGGGAGGACTCAGGTGGACTATTAGAACAGAGAAAGTGAGCCGTCAATGACTGATTGTTAACTGAAAATTACAATTATTGATCATTTTATCTATCATTTTTACACTCATTCGTATTATCCCACAAATCGAGCTCGACACATCGTCATACACGCACATCACGTAATGAATTCCTCTCTGCAACACAAAATTCATCGACTAACAGTATTTCTGCCCCAATCTGCACAGATCTACCGCTCCCGACTGATGTAATGCAGGGGAGTGCATGCATATGCACTCGGAGGCATTTATCACCGCACTGGTCAAGGTGGAGACATCTCCTGCAATCCATCTCTCAGCTTATTGGCACCGAAAGACTCGCTCTTATGCTTTGCCGGGAGATTTACGAGCGACTGAAGGCGCATGCCGGTGCTTTATGTTGTGCGTGAGTATGTGTATGAATGCATACATTAGCAGCATATGTACACCTCACAGTCGGAAAGGGATTAAGTTGATGTGCTCACTGACACCTCGCCCTCCCTCTCACTTTCTTCCCCTCCCTCCCCTCCGTCCCTCCCTCCATCCATCTATCCCTCAATCCATCACCTTTCTTTAAAAGCCTGTTAGGAACCCAATACCTTTCATTAGCAGGAAAAGATTAGCTTTTTAGCAGGAGGTGTGTGTGTGTGTGTGTGTGTGTGTGCATGTGTGAAACAGTGGGTGAGAGGGAATAAATAAAGATAATCAAAGATGTCTGTGCCAGACAGCCACTTAGCTTAACCCAGAGTGAGCCGAGCATGTTCAAACACAAGCACCCTTCCTCTCACGGAGACATGACAGACCCTTTTACCAACGCGGGTATCGAAGGGTTAAGAACAATCTGATGAGTTTAATTCCAAAAACAAGATATCCACCTTTAGGGAAAAGCTAACACGACTCCTACAAAGTGATTTGCTGGCATGAAAGCTAAGCTGATTATAGATTACAATTAAAGTTTTCACTCGTCCTAATCCATCTGCTTGCAGAAACGTTTCTGATGATACAATCGTTTTTTCGGATGAAACGTTAACTGATCAATTTAAGATAGCGTGAAATGGAAATAAATTGCATAAAAAGACACCGCGGAACAGTTGATTGACGTGTAATTATGCCGTATTTAACATACTCGTACAATACCTTTAGCTAAATATACATTTGTTAAAAGATAATAAGAACAAGACAGCTGACGTGAAACAAAAGTGAAGCACGAAGATAATCTGCGCTGAGCAACGTCTTTATGTCAGTGAACACGGAGGGATCGCTCAGCTTCCCATGTGGCTGCAACATAAGGTCAACAGTGATGGTACATCCTTGGAGGATGACCACTGTGCAGCTGATGTGATCATCACACAGCCACAATAATAATGACATTTGAAAGCTGTATTTATTTGCCAGTTTGGGGGAGACACGGAACAACATGAAGTTATTGAATGATGTGTCAGAAATACAAACTGAAGGTGTTTCTTGTTTAAAGTTATCTGTTGACGTTGATCCATACATTCATACCTCTGCATGGATTCACCGGTTTACCTCCGATTGGTCAAAGTGTCTCTGATAAAAGGAAAAACATTATCTGAAACGACTTACCTCGAGTGCTGCGAGATGTCCTCGAAGGAGAATTTTGGAGATGGAGGGAACATGAAGAACTTCCTACAATTGCAACACTTAACAGGATACATTGATTTGAGAGCGATGATTGTCGTCCGCCTGAAGAAGTTACCACGGCAATAATAACGGTCATATGCCAGAAATATGAAGTTCTCACGTGATTTGTGGTTGATTACTTTCTTTTTCCCCAAAAAAACAGGGGTAAAGTTTACAATGCGAAACATTGATTACCTACCTGATTGCATCCAAGTCATGTATCCAGAATTTAAGATTATGGTTGGTATTGTTATTGGATCCTTGTGTGTATTTACAATAAAATATTGTACTTGACTTTGTTAAAGTCAAGTATCTCTGCTACATCTGTGATGTACAATCAAACTTGATTGGTTAAATCATTCATCAAAAAAGGATCCATTGCATGAAGCAAATTCTCCGACGGTCAGAAGGTTTAAATAATTCAAAACAAAGTCAAACCTCTCACTCACAGACACACAAGTAAACACAGACACACCTCATTAGGCCCGTTTTGAGTAATCTTACAGGACTCGCCATTAGTTAAAACAATACCAATGCATTTCCCCCCGGGACGGGAAAGCACTTCTATTAAAGAACGTGCACGCCTTAAAGCACAAACACGCACAAACACACACACGTATATATAAAAAAAACAGTTATTTAACTCACTATTTCCCTGGAGGGAGGGTCTTTAACAGTAACAAAGCAGTGTCCAATCACTTACATGCTTTTCACTGCTGCCTCCTCTTCCCATAGAAAACAATCTGAAGAACAAGATTACACACAAACACACACACACACATACAAAAGCATTCATACACACACACTTAAGCGCCTACACATGCCTTCACCTAATACCCATCAGCTTTTGGGACAGAGGAAAATCTATATTTCATCTGCGAAGCTGAGCTGTTTGTGCACACGCTGAGTTTGTTTGTCATTAGGCCTAACCCCTGCGGCTCACCTAATCTGGTTGCTGTGTATGTGTGTGTGTTCAGGTTTGTCTACGAGGGTTTGAGAGAACATGACTGTGTGTGTGCGTGTTTGTGTGTGTCTGGGGGTCAAGTGTAAAGGAGGCAGAGATGTGGAAGGCAGAATCGTGCAAACACACACTTGTGGCTGAATTAAAGCCATCGATCGGACATGGCATGCTCTCACACACAGACCGAAGCTTAACCCTGATCAATGACTAATCTATTTGTTTGTGGGTGCGTGTGTTTTTATGCATCTCAATTTCATCACTCCGAAACAGCTGGATAAATATTTTTCAGGTTTCCGATGCCGTGTAACCAAATTCTGCTCCGTTTTTTTCCATTTAGCTTTTAGTCCTCAGCCATGTCGTCCACACGTTGACCCCGAGCCGAACCACAGCAGTGCTGCGAGCTAAATACTATCATCAGGATGCTAACACGCCCACAGGGACGACACTCTGATGGTCCTGTAAGCAGTGAAATTATTTCAGTGTCTAGAATTATAACATATTACTAATAATAAGAATAATAATATTACATTTGCACCTTCGTTACAACCTCACATTTGTTGTCAGCCCTCGACCAACAAGCAAATCAGATTATGATGTCATTGGATGTGTTATGTACGTTATTCCAAGACTCCTTCCACTGAGAAAAAACATAAATCCGTGATATAAGAACATCCTAAAATGACAAGAATTATCTTTAGGAAACATCTGTTTCACGTGTACTTGGACATTTTATTTCTGCCGCAGGACTCACTCACTCACTTGAATGGAACATTTTCCAATTCCATTTAAAAAGCCATGAGAACAAGGACGTTTTAGTTCTGACTGACAGCAGCCTGAAATCCAACCTGAGACTCTGGTTTTTAACACCAAATGTGTCACTGTACACGTCAAATTACGCCGCCGGTGTAATGAGAGGAAGCGTCTCGGCCGCCATTTCTCGCTCAGTTTATCACACACTTAGGAATTTATAGCCTCAATTTGACTACATTTGCATCAACACTGATTGGACATATACATGAAAAGTGGCAAGCTGTCCCTTTAATGCATTCAGAAAGCACATCTCAGGCCAAAATTGGCTGGTTTTTGTACAGTGATATGAGTCCTTGGCAAGCAGACAGATGTATCAGTCTGGTGGACGGGCAGATAGAATAACAGGAAGTGGCAGGCGTGGACCCACAGTGCTCACCAATGTGGCTAAAAAGTGTGATTAGCAGATTTATCTGGTGTGCAGGCAGAACATTCTTCAGGGATTCGAAAAGAGTCCTTGAGCAAGACGTTGAATCATTCCGAGATGCTGCTCCGTAGCTGAGGGAGCTGAAAAGAATTCCCTCCTTGGCAGTCAAGCGTCACAAAAAAATCTGACAATGTCCCAGCAGTCGCTGCCCCGGACTACACACACCACACGATAACCCCGCGGAGGGCAGTGTGAAGCCCCGTTCTCCTGACCAGCCATCCCTGCCTGCGTGCTCAGTTAACAATCACTCTGTCCCAAAGTATTTCACTGATAAAAACATTGCATTCCATAAAATATCAAAAGAAGAACAAAGTTTCTTTGCTGCTGAGGACACCGAGCAGCTCTGCATTTAACCTATATGCAACATTAAACTAATTGCTGGCCAAAGCGATGATTACGAATGACCCCGAAATGACAGACAATCGGGGTCCGTGCCCTGCGATTTTATTCATCAGTGTAAAACCTTCAGTCTATCATTTCCCCTCTGTCTCCCTTCATTAGCACATCTTCACATGTAATGGCCGGGCGCTGCAGCAGCCAATCAAAGCCAGACAAAGTAGTGTAGTCGTCTAAAAAGGGGGATGGTGGACTAGTTAGTGTGTCTAATTCCCTGCTTTGTCCCCAGACATATTTTAAATGGAACCATGGAAATGCTCTGCTCTTTCCACCTCATTTGACTCAACCACTGAGCATGAAAAGCGATATAGGGTACAGTATGGTATTACGGCGGGCTGTATCTCATCACATGACGCTGGGGCTTCTAAAGAAAGGTGAGCGGGGGGACGGCTCCGCTCAAGAGCTTCACTTTTGTCTCGTCTCTTATACAAAGAGTCAAAGTGAGAACTAGGAAATTAGTATTCTCATCTCCTCCCCACCAGAGATGACAACCAGGTATGTGTAATTTGTACTTCTTGAGAGATTACCCACGTGTATTGCTCTCTTCGGTTATTGTTTTATGGTCTTAACACCTGAAGTAAACAGCTGATGGTAAATCAATAGAAACAATAGTTTCTCATAAGGTCTGCAAGCGAGGGAACACTCAGTGTAAGTAGCTGTCCGAATCTGCACGAGCTTCTCTTCGTATTTGTGCTTATACCTTAACACAATGTGAACTGGACACCTGCGGTGGAGTAAAGATGAATCAAACACAGCTGTTGACACGGACACATGACACACATCTGCCCTGAGCTCATATACGTATTCATAAGCAAAAGAAGGATGAGGCATTAGAAATGATTTGGCCCCTCAGGGGGATGTTCTCTAGAGCCCGGTGGAGAAATAGCCCCATCTACAGGACAACACGTCACCTCTCCCCCACAGGCAGTACCTAACTTTAAATTGTAGCGCATCTCTTTGCCTCAGCAAATATTAATGAGCCTCCTGAGAGCACGCCCTGGTGAACCTGCAGCAAGGGGGAAACCACCTGTATCCACCACAGCACAGAACAATCCCATTTTTGTATTACACTAAACACTGTATCTGCAGATTTGCAGGGATACTGCAGTACCTTTCCAGTGAAATATGGGCGCTTCACTTGCAGACAGTTGAATAAGTGAACACCAACCCTGTACGTGGTCAGCATGGACTCAGCGATTCTCAACGCAAGTCGCCGCGGTCCCCTCAACTAGAAAGCACTAACATGTTGCACACACCTAACACACTCAGAGGACAGCCAGCTCACGACTTAAATACAGAAACACGCATCCTTGGAGATGGGCAATGCTCTCTAACCCCTTCCTGTGTACACTCTCAAATATCACCGAGTCCAGACAGAGGAGAAAAGACCTTTGCAGTACAAAGCAGAGGTCTGATAAGGAACAGCTTGCTGGTGACACTCTGCCTTCTCTCCAGACATCAAACAGGCTCCCTGCCCCTCGCGGTTTGTCTCTCTTGACTCATTTCTGGTTGGAGAACAACACTAAAAACAAAAGAAATGGAAGGTAGAAGAAGGGGGGGATTTTGAAGTTGGTCTGATTGGAGTGATGGAAGAGGGAAGATGCAGAGATTGGAGTGGGGATGAAGAGACAGAGGACGATGACTGAGGGGGATTAAGCTTAATAACCTTTACATGAGGGGTCCCAATTCAACCAGACTGGCTCTCTTTGTAAAAGTGCCCGAAGTGTCAACCAACTGCTCACTTTAACGTGCAAAATTGCACACCATAAGCACAAATGCACATCATAACGCTATTTTTTTGCAGATGCAGGCTTTGACCGAAATCCAAAAAAAATCTCAGCCAATAATGTTTTTTTGCACAGTGAGAGTGTGTATGTGTGTGCGGAGGAGCTGGCAGCCATGCTGAGCTATGAGACAGATGTGTGTGTCGGTCATTACTGTAATCGCTCCATTTACTTCATCTACCCTGGGAGGAACGGCTGGTCAGCACCATCTGGACGCACGCACAAGCACATACATGGCGAGTGCCAGGCATTGGTAGTTTTCATGGCTCGTCAGCCAGCAACAGGAGGAGAGCCTTGAAATGATCATCATGCAGGAGTGTCTATGTCTGACGGTGTGTGTGTGTGTGTGTGTGTGTGCATCTGCCAGCTTTGTCGTCGTCTCAATTTCTCTTCATCCCTGGTGACATTTTTCTTTCTATCCTCCTTTTCCATCCACTTACGCTTTTTCTTCAGCGTTACACAAATCCGCCGTTTTCCCCTGAAGACTACAAGACAGGAATGAAAAAGGCCATGATTGGAGGTACCAAGGTGCGGATCAAGATGCAGACACCCAGCACCGGAGGAGATGATGGTCATCATGGTGTGTGTGTGTGTGTGTAGGACCGAGAGACCTCAGCTCATCTACATGTAATTTTCTCCCAGAGGCAGACGGAAAGGGTGATGAGGAGAGGAGGAGAGGGCTAGAGAGGAGAGGGGGAAAAAGAGCGAGCCAAGCTGAAGCTTCGGACTCAAGAGCGGCGGTCTGATTGTCAAGCAACATGTAGTCATGGCAACGGCAAATGGAGAGAGCGATGAGGAGAGGTAGACAAACGGGAGGAAAAAAAAGAGAGACGCTTCAGGTTAAAACTACATTTCTGAGGGATTAAATAAGAGTTTATTTTGTGTTTGCTTTGCTACGCTGGAGCAAAACATCACATTACAGGTGATATTTCAGTTTCAGTCATGAGCTGGGAGTCTGGAAAGTGCCAGAGGACACATTTCTCCATTTGCTCTCTTCTCCCTCCTGTTTACATTACTCATCAATGGCTGTTCAGCACTACGCCTGCATATTTATCACTGATACCTGGCTAAGTGCGTATTTTTATTCTACTGTTGGTGTTGTGCTCCTTCATCACTCTATTCTCCGTCTCATTTGTATTCCGTGAGCTCGTCCCCCCTCCTTCTGCACCTCAGCACACAACCTCTCTTTTTCCCCCTTTGTCTCTCCATTGACTCCCGTCCTTCTTCTCCCCCTGTCGTCCTAAGATCTCCAATTCTGGCCTCCATCCCTGCAGAGCCGAACTGACATTGGGCTTGAGGTCAGAGAGATGGGCAGTCATGCTCCTTCTGTCAGCAGGCTCAAATGGGCTTAGATACAGAGTGTGGAGACACCCAAGGGACACCCCTCCACTCGCCTTCAGCCCCGGACACATGCACACACACACACACACACACACACCACATACATTCAATCACACACTTTTTATGGGCATCAAAATGAACAAACATACAATACTAATGGAAACTGCGCCATAAAAAAAAAGGACACAGAATCTACTTTCACACACAGAAATTAATGTGATTAAAGAGCAGACACACAAACACACATCCAGTCCTGCGAACAGAGCGAAGCATGGAATTACAGATTTGAAAAAGGACAAATTCCCTAAGAGAACAGCCACGGATTATTGGCTGGTATTATTGCTAGTGTTTTGCACAATGGAAAATACTCGCAGCTGACGAATGCTGAACCACTCGTGTTAGGAAGTAAAGGTCAAACACATGCAAAGGTCATTTTCATCCATTTACATACATATGTTGCATTCGAGTGAAAAATCACCTCCATTAACTGTATCCGATGCTTCAAAGGGAAGTGACTGGATGAAACACAGCGGCTGTGTGGACACAAACATGTTGCAAGTTTACTGAGGAATAGTTTAGACAAGCTTTTGATTATAGACTGATGATTGTCTATTAGCAGGCCTTGCATAGCTCGGAGTCTTGATCAGATGTTTGGCTGTAAAGTTAGCAGTGTATTAAAGTGTCAACATGCCCTGTCCACTCAGCACATCTTATATAAGGATGCATGCATGCATGTACAACGGTTAAACCAAGAACATGCAGGATCTTTAAAGGGGCCATCACTGATTTTCAATAGCACAGTTAGAGAAATGTCCCATTTCTCCATATTTGAACATAAAAGGCATAACATGTGTAATAGGATGTCATGGCAAGGGTCACTTTGGATTACAGAGACGATGTCGGGAGCACTGTACCACACTGCCCCCATGTGGTGATGACACATGTTGTGTAGGTTAGTGGAGGAGAATACTCAATGACTTGTCTTTCGATGAATTTAAATCACAAAATTATGAATTTTTTTCAATAATAATTGACACGTTTCTCCAACCCGTAACACTTCTCAGCTTGAATGTAAGGCCCTCTGACACACAGAGACAAAAACAGTCATTTCTCTATTTGTTACTGATGAAAAATGGACTGCTAATGCCACACCACTGAAAACACAATATATATATCAGGTGTAATGTTACTTGAGCTGGAGCTGGGTGCAGGTAGGGTTGTTAGGAGTCCTCTATCGGCTCAGGTTACAGGATAGGGTTGCAGGCCACACAGGCAACAAATAATCTTCACTGCAGGATAGTAAAGTCGGTGCATGGTGCTTTGTCACAGTTACAAGGACACTCATCCATCAAAGTGAGTATCACGTTTGCAGTTGATGGAGCTGCAGACTAGAGGAGAAACCAGTTGGCATGATAGAAAGAGTGCATCCTTCTTATGATAGGGGAAACATCTTAATTAAAGCCTGACACTGACAAGAAGAATTGAGGTGAGTATGTATGTTTTTATCTCTCTAAGTGTCACTCCAGGATGAATCAAGGTGTCGTAAACTTAATGTCTTCTGTCTGCATTCATCCTCTCCATCCTGCCAGATAAGTCTTCATGGCTGAAGCGCTGAGCAGCAGTAGCAGTGGAGGTGTCGGTAGTGCAGGGACTGCAGGTGTGCGTGTCCCCCAGGAGCCCTCTCTCAAAGTCGGGGTGGTACTGACGGATGAGAGGGTGGACTTCCTCCGAGAGCAAGTCTTCTGTGTGCTCCGATTGAAGACGGACAAGTGGAACCGCTTCATCGGCGCTGAGGAGAACCAGAATGTCATGCTGGATTTCATGGACAACATTGGGACCAACAGCCTGCTTCTCTTCACTGGACCTGGAGGGACACTGCATGCAGGGGACGCTCAGGTAGCACACACACTTAATGCTTCCACAGGGATGTGTGTATTATCACACTGTTTCCATTGTGCAAAATACTTATTACAATATATCCCAGGTATAATTGCTGTTGGACATTGATCTTCATGCTGGCAGGTGGCGGGCGCAAGATACATTTCTGGGAAACATATTGCAAAATGTCATATGAACACCATGATACACACACAAGCTCTTAAATAAAATCTCCTGAGCTTGCTGTCTGCACTACATCTAACATATTCATTTTTGAAATAAGTCACTACTTATTTCCGGTGCTTTCAATGCTTTTGAAAGCGTTCCTCCTGTGTCTGCCCCTGTGAAGCCGTGCCCACCTTGGAAGACCAAGCTGCTGTGTGTGCTGAAGAAGGGCGTGAAGAGAATCTCTCGCCAGGGATTTAGACAGCAGATCCGGCTGGGAGAAGTGCCTGGATACCCTATGGAGCACCTACCTATAGTCATCTCAGAGGTTTGCTTGTGTGTGTGTGTGTGTGTGCATGTACAATCAGGTGTCCAAGTCATAAACAAAACCAGGTGACATGCGATGTGTGTGTTTGCATACAATATTGGTTTTGCATCTATTATTATTTGCAATTTAGTGAAAAGCTTCACTTCCCTAAACACATTTGTGTGACTAATGCATGCATAGGTTCTGGTGTGTGTGCTGTCCAACGGTCTGATCCATGAGGAGTGGCCGCAGGTGGTGTCTGAAGACATCCACAGGCACCTGGAGAAGCTCAGGAGCAAGGTGGTGACTCTCAGAGGCCGTGCTGAGGGACGGACCCTGCTGCCCTTACCGCTGTGTGTGGAGGGGGCGGGGCCTCAGGACATTGTGTTCAGGTCCGCTGGTCATATGTTGGTATATGTTTGATTAGAGCAGTAAGTGAGGTTAGACGGAGTTTAACAAAGGTGATCGATGGTCGTAACTCAAAAGGAGTATTTTGTTTTAATTAGAAACGCCTCACTAAAATGTCCTGTAATTCCCCACTAACTGTCCAATTGTCTCCTTCAGCCCAACTGGATGTCCACTGGACCATGGCTTGTTATACTCAATAGAAACGCTGATAGTTCAGTGGTCTGGTCAGATATGGAACGTCCTAAAGAAAGACTCTGGCGCGGTGCTGCTGCGCGGAGATCACCCGGGCCCCAACGTGGAGCTCCAGTTCTGGACGACTCAGAGGGAAAATCTCCTGGGCATTCAGTCACAAGTATGTGCTTGTTTCCTCATTTTCATATTGAGTGTGTATTTGTTTTCCTGCGTCAGACCGGGGGATAGACACCCCGACCATGCTGTTGTTTCCAGATCCAGAGTGCCAAAGTGAAGCAGATCATAGAGATCCTGAGGAGAGTCAACAGCAGTTACTACTCCTCCTTCAAGGACATCTCCATCGAAGTCAACGAGGGTAGATAAACAGAAGCTGTATACATCCTCCATCCACTGTTTGCAGGTCTGATTGTTATTGTACTCATATCATCCAGTGTTTCCCATTAATACTTCTCAATGTGATTGTTGTAGCGGTGCTGGAAGCAGACGACATAGATCTGTATCTACGCCCTTTGAGGAGGCTGATCAGCAGCTTAGAGGAGAGAAGTTTCCCTCAGATAGACACTCTGCTGCCTCCTCTCTTCCACACGCTCTGCCTCATCTGGAGCCAATCTCAGTACTACTGCACTCCACAGCGCATGGTGGTCCTCCTGCAGGAGTTCTGCAACCTGATCATTGAGAAGGTACAGTGATGAATAGAGAGTAGAAGAAACTAAAAAAAACAACAGTATTCCAGATGTGTGTTCTGTGTACAGGCGTTTGTCTACCTTCTCCCTGAGGAGCTGTTTAAGATGGAGCTTGAGGAGGGGCTGGAGAGAGTCCAAATAAGCATCTCGGTTCTCCGCACCCTCAAGCAGTTGTTTCACACTCACCGCCAGCGGATCCCCGAATACTACCAACACAGTCAGACCATCAAGCTGTGGGATTTTCCGGCTACGCTTGTGTTCCAGCGTTCAGACCGCATCACTGAAAGGCTGCTAATGATCGAGGTGCACGGAGGGACAGAAAACTTTACACTACAGAATCTCTAAAATGAAATCAATAGTTGTATGTTCATTATAAATGCACCCTCCTATAACTGTTCCTCTCAGGAGCTATTTGCAGCAGCGTTGGACTTTCTCAAGCTGGAGAAGATCGAACTGGGCGGATCCAGAGGGAAGGTCCACAGTGAGATGGTCTTCAGCATGAGTGAGGAGTTCCATGACTGCTGGCGGGCCCTCAGAGAGAGCAAATATGACCCGTTGGACTACACTAATGATGTGAGGCCGAGTGAGATCGTTGCATCTGTGTCCGATATCACACTTGTATTTAATTAGGGAGCCAAAGGGCCCTGATTCACTCTGATTTATAAGTGGCATTGATAGGCACATCCAAATACTAATAACTAACAATTAGATGTTATTTGTCTGCCCTGAAGTGGAGTAATTGAAAAGTGACAAGCAACATGCACTAGTCAGTGCATCAATATTCAATCTACTAGCTATTCTACAACAGCTTAGTGTAATTCAGCCTATCAAAACTGCAATAATCATCAACTGAGTTACGAACTGAGAACTTGAAGCACTGCAGTGAAAATGGAATGGAATCGAAATTTCCTAGGTCCAAAAATGCACCCCAAGCTTTTTTAATCAGGTCAACGACTGCAAATATTCAACGTTTTAATGCAATGTGATCTCGTGTGCAGGATTTTGTGCGTCTCTACAGGCGATTCATGGAACAGAACCGAGACTTTGACCAGAGGCTAGGAACTGTCCTCAATCTGGCCTTTCAGGACTCCAAAAACCTAAAGTCTGCCTTCAAGGTACGTCTGCTGCGGCTCGTTACAGCCCACATTTACTGCATTGATTAATATACCTGCAGGCCATCAAGGACGAAGTCAGAAACATTTAGCTTTATCTCATTGAGGAGGACTTGTTCATTATTTTTGAATGTAATGGGGGATTATAAATGTAGGTTGTAAAATCAGGGAATATATTTTTATACCACCTCAATTTATAAAATGTACACAGTTACTGAAACATTACTGTTGTGTCCCCTCCAGTTGCTGAAGATTTTCGGCACCCTGATTGAGAGACCCAGGATCCACCAGCTATTCTCTCCCAACTACAGTGTGTTGTTGGGCATGTTCAACCAGGAAATAGACCACTGTCAGATTATACTTGATCATCAAAGAGATGGGGTGAGAGAGGGGGGGCAGGAAGAAGTAATCTCACTGACTCAATGAGTGAAATATGAATATTGACACACTTCCTTCAATACGCGGTCGTATGACCAGAATGCAGCCAGTTTCCACTTCGAAATAAGCCGGAGACAAATGCTTTAATTGCATAAACACATCTGTGAAAGGAGTGTTGAGTCATCGTTCACACAAAGGCTTTGTGTTTCAGCTGCGGTCAGGCTGTGATGTTCTGGGGAAAAATATGCCTTCAGTGGCGGGGAAGCTGAAATGGTCACAGGAGCTGCGGAATCGCATCCTCACCAACAGGAGCAGCCTCTGCCAGCTGGCTCATATGTACGGACCAACCGCTCCAACACAAGCCTCTTATGGAGGATTCAGTTCTACACACACAACACATCTGTCAAGCACAAAAACTCAACAGGCTGTTTCCATTTCCATCCTCCTCCTTCACTCTTTTCACTCCTCACCATCCTCCTCCTCTCCCCTGCAGACCTCGGGGCTGCGCTGAGGCGGACGACGTCCTCCAGAAGTGCGAGCGCATCCTGGAAGTTTTGGACCTGCAGGATGAGGAGCTGTACTCCGAGTGGACTGAAGGGCTTGAAGAGATCTGTCAAACACACCTGCAGGAGCCGCTGCTCACACTCGACTCTGACACGGGCCTGTTCCAGATCAACTTCAGTCCTGCTGTAAGCAGAAGAAGACGAGAGGAGAAGACCAAATTAAATCAAAATAATTTGCAGGAATTCAACTAATTTGTTTGGAGTAAATAGAGGAACAATGGAGCTTTTACAGCAGTGAACACGGCGGCTGTAAAGAGAAATAAAACAACAATGTAATCAACCCACGGGTTCTCCAAAGACAGCAGCAGTAATGTGTGTAATACGTTTTATAGAAAGCGATGAAAGAATCAGGTGCTGCCATCCAATGACAAACACATTGTACCACATTGTTCAACAAATGAATGTATTGTCATTCAAGTACACACAAGGATTCTCACATCCACCAGCTGACAGTCGATGTGTCTAAGTAGATCCCCACTTACAGATGAAGGTCCTGTTCTGTCTTTGTTTGCAGGTAAAAGGAGATACTTTGAATTCTTTCTATAGTTCACTGTATTGTCTTCCTCCTCTCTCCCCAGTTGACATCGGTGCTCAGAGAGGTGAAGTATCTCAGCATGTTGAAGAACCAAAACATTCCTAACGCAGCTCTTCATCTCTACTCGAAGCGGGAGACACTTTACATGGTTCCGTATTATAACGTATTTCTAACTGTAAATCTTCTGTCAGCCTGTGAAGTACGGCAGCGCTGACGGCACTGCTTTGTATCCTGTAGTACACGCAGACACTGACGCTGGTGACCCAGTGGTACAACCAGCTCCACAGCACCATCCTGGCTGTGGAGCTGGGATTGGTGAGAGAAGAGATGGACGTGACCAGGACACAGCTGGATCCGGCCCTGCGGGAGCTGACCTGGGCTCAGGACGATTTATGGGACTACATCCAGAGCACGCGAGACCTCGTCAAGGTAGTTCTTGTTTACTTTTACAAAATCCTCCTGACGGTAACATCAACAAAATGAAGTTCAAGTGAGGAAGACACTTTTTTGTGTTGATACCACTTTACAGCATGTTTACGCTTTTCCGGCTGTATGTCGAAGGGCTTATAATTCATTGTGAAGTTTATTCAATAACAAGTTCAAGAGAAGCCGCTGTGGAGCCATGGCGAGTAGCTCAAATTTCAAAGCATAATATTTTGTGCTGCAGGTTATTTAGATTCATGCAATGTG
>CAAKHC010018592.1:0-17821 GCA_901007825.1 Macroramphosus scolopax
CGTGGTCATATTTGACATTGATTGGATGTTTCACATCCGTGTCATGCGAGCATCTTTGTTAAATCTGTGTGTGTGTTTGTGTGTTGTGTGTGTGTGTGTGTGTGTGTGTGTGTGTGTGTGTGTGTGTGTGTGTGTGTGTGTGTGTGTGTGTGTCCCAATCCACCACCACCACCTTATATCTCCCACCCAAGGAGACCAGGTCTGCGTGCTGCCGACATACATCTCCTCCAGCCTGCTAATCACTTTAACTTGATTATTTATGAGGGACAATCCACCGCTGGAGACATTTTAAAACTATAATTGTGTTTGTGGTTTTAAACTGGCTGCCTGCTAGATTAAATTTGAAAGTCAAATGGATTCATTTCTGCGCGTTGTTGACGACGCAGCATAGTTGTGTGTTTACAGTCGAGCAGACGGAGGCTGTGAAGGTGTTTGCCAGTAGTGAAGTCGTCTTGAACTTTTAATGAAAAGCATGTTGCAATTTGTGTGACTGACAGGTAGTTTGTTGGTGCTCGCCTGCCCCGGGAAGATTAAAGGGCCGTTGTGTCTTTTTCTGATACACTCTGTTTGTCTTGTTGACCACACAATAAGCCACAGTGAGTAATGGGCTGCAGGCAAATTAAGCAGCTTGATTAACTCTGCAATATACATTGTGTCTTCACAAATGGTGTCTTTCTTCCCTCTAATGGAGTCTCTAAAGAGCTTCTGTGGATGGTTCGCAGCGAGTGTAGCCTACAGCGCAGCGAGGTGGCGGCCGCGGAGGGAAACCTCTGTGGTGAAGATGCCCGAGCAGAAACACAGTTAATGGCTTGGAAGGCGAGCTCGTTTAGTCACGTGTGCAGCTTCCAAGCCTAATGATGATTACTACACATCCCCCGGCCGTCCTGCAGGCCTCTCAGCTGCACTCACTGGCATGAAAGGGCGGAGACGTACACATCGGATCAGAATCGCTTCATTATCGCCGTACGAGTTCCACGCTCGAGTCACTCTGGGCGCTTTTGAATAATTTCTATTTGTGGCAAACCGCTAAAGATGATGTGACCTTTCAAAGATGCACCACGTGTAAACCAAACAGTTTCTAATGACGAAGATTAGGTGAAATAAACTGTCCACAATTTACTGGAATAGACAGACAACCAGACATGGTGAGGCAGCCTGGGGGGTCAGGAGAAGGAACCTGAGTTACTGTGATACCTTCAACCTGAACATCTAACCAAGACCAAACAAGAGCACTTGAACTTGAAGCCTCCCTCACTCAAAGGGCCGTGAACATGGAGGTGTGAAGGTGTGTGGAAACTTTTACTGCTTCTCCTGGTTCACACGTTCTTCAGAGGTGTCAACAGGCAGGGGGGGGGTCAGCCGGGGACGGGAGGGGGGGCGCAGGGTGATTTAAAGGTGGAAATAGAAAGGAAGGAATGAAGTGGAGATAGTGGGGAGAGTACAGTGGAGGTGACAATGGGCAGCGAGACTGCAGATGGAGATAACAGTCAGAGTGGAACGAGGCTACGACGGCGGTGGAGAGATAAATGGAAGAAATGATGGAGCAAGCTGGAGTTCAAAGATCTCTGATTCAAGTCAGAGCTGAGCTATTCCGGCCCACTTTTCAAGTTTCTTGGAGTGAACCTCCATCTGGCTTCACCCTGGACCTCACATGATTTACTTCCATGTCCTGATTCTTCATCCTCGTCCCACTCGTACGTCCTCATCCTGTCTCTCTCATGTTTGGACCGACCGGTTCTCTTGTGAGATGATTTGTCGATTGTTCTTTGCCTTCGACGACAGAAATCCGACTCTAGTTATACCAGATAGTTTGACTCAGACTGGTTTACTATCAGGACAGACATCAAACATTCAGGAGTATCATCAGGATGTTGGAGTGTTGCTGTCTGATCTTCTGATTACATTTGGAACATGTACCAGTTATTCTGATCCTGTCATTGTGTGTGTGTATTATAAATATAGAACGTCCTCAATCATCTCATCATCAAACCACCACAGCTCTGATGTCTTTCTTTCTTTCTGTGATGCTTCAGGGTTACACAGCACAGATAGCTGCTCTTATACTGTCCTACAGGAAGCCTCACACAAAGTAGAACAAAGGCCGGTGAAGGATCCCAATTATCAGATTGAAAACTCCCGCTGCAGTAAATTGACTTAATTTGATGTAATTACCATGTTCACAAGCAATCATGAAAATTGAAGTTTGTTTGGTTGACATGCTTGTCAGAGGCCCCTCACCGTCGTCTTCCTCGTCTCCCTCACTGTATCCATTATCCCCGTGAATTACTGCATTTATCCAGAAGCAAATACATGATGTACAAGAACCACACAAAGAGCTGTGAATATATTTCCCTGCTCCGCGATGCGCCCTCTCTTCATCTCACCGTACCTGCCTCATCCCAATCCCTTTGTTGTTTCCCTTCCCTCCCACCTCTTTCCCGCCTCCCTCGTCTTCCTCTCCTTGTCACTTCTGGCTCAACCTAGAACTAAATGTATATTTAAGCTGCCTGTGAAACTCAAAAGCCAGAAACACTTGCAGCATATCAAGTATTCTGATGAAGAATTAATATTGCTGCCAGCCTCGGGGCATCGACACAAGAGCCTTCACTAAATATCATTAAAAGCATCGGGGTAGTGAGCGCAGCGGGCTGCTGCTCAGGCATACATAGCAGCTGACTCCTCTGTGGCTCTGGGCTTTGTTTTCCTTCTCAGAACATGAATCTAAAGGGGTAGTCCACAAGTTATATTATTTCTTTTAGGTTGTCTGTGTTAGTGCTGGCAACAATTAGCTTTCCATTTCTCTGAAGTTTGAGTTTCCTGTTTGCCCTTTCAACCCAAAGAGAATAACCCAACGTGGGTACTGTCCACTCCTACAAACCAGGGCTACACACTGTACGTGTCTCAGCCTGAAGGCTGTAATGTGCTGCCATCTACATGTGGTGAGAACGTTGCATCAGGCCCGGGTGGTCCATGGATGCAACCATCAGGGTGTTTGAGTCCCGTCGCCTCTGGTTGCTGCCTCCGAGGTTCAACATGCAATTACAAACGCTCCACTTAATGTTATCTCGGCTGACGAGATTGACAGCTGCTGACGAATAACGAGGAGCCGAAATCGTAAACACTGAAATCGCTGCTAATTTGAAGTGGTGAATCTGCTCACACTTTCAGTGTAAAGCAGCTGCTGTGTTAAAGACGTGATGGTCTGACAGTCAGTACGAGAGGAGAGAGAGAGAGGAGATTATAACGTGATACCACGGCACCCTGTAGATACACGGAGGAGGAGGAGGAGGAGGAGGAGGAGGAGGAGGCCTCCTGTAGGTTTGAAACAGGAGGTCGACATGGTGATGGGATTAGACCAACATGTACTTCAGCTGTGAATATTCTAGTTCCTCTACTGGCTCCACCCACAGTGTTTACTGCCTTCCTGGAGACCTGCACGGCGATTGTCTCCTGGCCAGCTTCTATAACCTTCGCACCACAGCTGCCACGATTTATCAAGGAGCTCTGCAGAAGGACTCAAGTTGGAGTGTTAGTTGTGTCCAACCATCACCAGACTGCTGCAGCAGAGAGGTGATGGGTCCCCGTTTACAACAAGTCCAGACTGGAACACACCAAGAGGGTTTTTAATTAAATAACCAACGTAAATGAATAAAGTATTTCAGTGCTCTGGTTGATGCCGAAGAGAGATGATGGTTTGGGAAGAACACACCCGTTTGTCCGGTTGTACCACCTGTACGGAGTCTCATGGTAACGGAGGGATTCACACTGACAGCCAACTGGGTCTCAGTCATTGGACCTGCTGGGAGGAAAACTGGAAATATAAATACATGATGTGTAAGTCTGTATAAAGGCGTTAGAGGAAGGACGGCCTGTCTTCAACCCACTTCAAGGCGTCCAGACTTCATCCACAGGACTTCCCTGCATGTTAAAAAAAATGATATTCACATTTTCAAGTTTATACTTACTTTTAGTTGAAGGGTCAACTTTGTGCAGGCTGTTTTGTTCTCTGCAAATCTGAATTTAGCTGCTGGGAGAATCTTTGAAGCTAACGGAATTGTTCTTGGGAAATCATTATGTGGCTGATATGAAGCCTGCTTCCCCGGGAGTCCTCGTCCTCCCGGGAGTCGGCGTCCCACCTCTCATGTAACGCTCGACAACGATCCGGGGGCAATTGCAGTTCCTGATTCTGTTCCTCTCTTTTGTTTACCAGTAAAGGATACAACACTCTGTTTCATACAGACGTGACTACTAAGAACGCTGCTTTGTTTTTTTGGAGTTGGTTACGTGTTTTGATGAGTGTTGAATTCCCTCGCCGGTTCATCCGTATCTCCGAGCAAAAACAAAAACTTCCTCATGAAAAGTGCTTCTTTAATGTAGAAGGCCATCAAGCACTTTACAACAAGCTCACTCTGGTATTCAGTCTACTTTCATCAGAACAAATCATCATCTTGGTGTAACTACACTTTATACTTTCAATTCATACAGGCTGTACTTACTTTAGTAAGTATTGTATATTCATCGTAACCCCAGAACGAGTCTCGTTACAGGTCAATAACAGTGAGGTTGTTATTCCTCAGCTCTGTTAGCTCCTCCCTCGAGGAGATGATGTCATCGGTCCGGTGTATTTATCCACCACAACTTTATATATTTAACAGGAAGTGTCCTGACCCGGGGAGGAGCTGATCCGACCTGGAGTTAGACTCTATTGTGATGTGAGGCAGATGTGACATTTTGAATCATATCTTAAGAAAGTCTGGCAGTAAATCAGGTTGTTGAATATCTCTTGTACTGTGGCCTCTCAGCAGTTTGTCTCAGAGCTGCATGGAAATGATTTATTTCAGCCTGGTGGAGGTTTGCAGTCGGAGACTCTTGTTGTATCACGTCTGCACCGACCATCTGATGGTGCATCTGATGGTGCATCTGATGGTGCATCTGATGGTGCATCTGATGGTGCATCTGATGGTGCATCTGATGGTGTCATTAGAAGGTCCTCCAGTGACTTCACAGCACAATAGAGGCAGAGACATGTTGTCCTTTACTTCTTCATAAACACCAGATCCCAAATTTCCCACACACACACACACACACAGACACACGCATGCATGCACACGGACACACGCACACTCGAAGACACACACACATGCACACACTCAAAGACACACACACATGCACACGCTCAAAGACACACACATGCACACGCCAGCACGCACGCACACACACACACTCGAAGACACACACGCACGCACACTCGAAGACACACACACATGCACATGCATACGCACACACATGCACACACACACACACACACGCACACACACACACACACGCACACACGCACACACACACACACACACACACACACACACACACACACACACAGACACGAACACACGCACAGAAACACGCGCACTCAAAGACACACACACACACTCGCAGACACACACACACAAACACACACACACACACACAGAAACACACACACACACGCACACACGCACACTCGAAGACACACACATATGCACACACTCGAAGACACACACACATGCACACGCACACACACACACACACACACACTCAAAGACACACACACACACACACACGCACATACACACACACACACACAACACACACACACACACGCACGCACGCACGCATGCACGAACGCACGCACGCATGCACACACACACACACACGCACGCACGCACGCACGTACACGCACACACACACACACACACATGCACACGCACACACACACCACACAGTGTACAGCCCCGAGCAGCTCTGTGAGGTTCTACTGGAGCTAAACACATCAGCATGCAGAAATGCTCATAATGATCCCGTCTGATGTTCAGCTGCTAATATCTCCACCATGATTGTTTTCTGTGTTCGCCTGCTAACGTTTGCTGAGACTCACGGGAATGTCAAATAATTGACTGTTGGTAAATTTCTTATGCAAATCCCACGTGGTCCATCTCCCCCCAGTGTAGAGACACGTGGCCGGCAGCCGATCACCTCCTGCTCACAGCTGAAGCCTCCAACAGTAATGTGGACGGATCCCCTTGGCAGCTTTCTGAGAGCCGACCCAAATGGCCCATCTTTCACACTCAGAGAGATTTATAGATTGTCACCTCAACACTTTCCCAACACATTCCAGCTCTCTTCAATCGCTCATTGAAGACCAAACACCAGATGGGGGCAGAAACAAAACACCGGGAGCCAGTTTGTCATCCTTCACAACTGCCATCTATGCAACAAATGATTGCTTGAGGTGTGTTATTAAAGGGAAACACACACGCCAAGGTGACTATTTTCTATCAATGTGGCAGATCTGAAGGGGGAAAGTAATACGGCCTGGTATGCGGCTGTTGTTTCTCAGGAACAAACAGTCGCAGGATGCCTCCAGGCTGCCCTGGGGGGGGGCATGTCGAACAAGGCTGCTGGAAGCACTTCACACAGACACATCTTACCAACACGCCCGGCTGTCACACACACGTTGCTCTTTATTTATCGGGACACCGCGATGAAACTGTAGCTCGTTCATCTTCAATGAAACGAGAGATTACCATGTTAGAGTAAATAATCTTTAACGCAGTGTAACAGTGTGAGTGTGAACATGGATTCAATCTTTGTGTGTCTATTACAGTTCACACTGCCCGAAGACTTTCCAACTTCTCTGAACAGGCAACTGACTTTCAATTTAGAGGTTCAATTTAAAAGAAACTCACACAGAAACACGTCCAAGGTAGTTCTTCTTTTTTTGTAAGATGGCAATCAACATAGTTGTGTTTTTTCAGGCCGGACGGACGGACGGACGGACGGACGGACGGACGGACGGACGGACGGACGGACGGACAGACAGACGGACAGACGTGTCGGAGCCCTGCAGATGCAAACCTGCATTATAAATCACATCCATTGTTCTTGGTTGAATTGCTCGTATTAATTGATCAGTATTGGCTGTAGTCTTCAAATCCAGTGTAATTTTATTACATGAACAATCATGTTGGCCCACAATCAATCCAATCATGTTTTCCATACAAACATGCTGACTCTCTGCCCGTCAGTCCAGCACGGCTGGAAGGTGTTTCTTTAAGCTGATGAGGCGCTTGTATTGAGTGGTACAGATGGGCGAGCTCGGACTGATGATGGAAATGCAAATGAGTTCACCCAAAAGCACCAATAGAACAGCCTTTATATTACTTATTGATTGACAGAGTCTTGTTCTGACTGTCAGTTCTGATAATCTCAAAAGTGAATTTACTTAAGATAAGATAAGATAAGATAAGATAAGATAAGATAAGATAAGATAAGATAAGATAAGATAAGATAAGAGACATTTACAGCATCACAGCAGCAAAGTGGATAGTGAACACAGTAAAGAACATTTATAAAGAATAACAACAAATGAATAAATCCAGATGTCTGGATGAATCATATGGGAATCGCTGGGATTAATTTTGTGTCAGTAGCTTCATTTTTAGTTTTGGGGTTAAGGCCTGGAGTTAGGGTTAGGGTTAGGGTTGGGGTTAGGGTTAGGGTTAGGGTTAGCAAATCCGTTAATCCCAGGGACTTGAAACTTATAGTAGCCCCATTAGAAGAGTAAACGTCGCTAGGATTAATAAGAATAAGAACTAATCAGTAAGTGATAGAAGCTCCAGTGTTGTGTTCATCCGTCTGAAGCTCTCCCAGTCTGTGTTTTGTTGTTTACCGTCTTGGTAAAGTGTTCGTTCTGTACTGTGGGTCTCTCGTGTTCGACCTGCTTGTCCTCTCACCCAGTAGTTTTGCAGCAGTGCCATGTGAGGAGCGTTGCAGGGTTTCGGTTGTTCCCTGTCAAGGCTTATTGCTTTGACAAGTCTCTGTCTCTGAGGTCCGAGGCTTTCTGACTGCTTTAACCCTGTGATCCGGAAAAGCAGCGTTTCTTCTGGCTGACAGTCCCTGTGCATTTCACATAAAGGCCTGGCAGACAGAAAAAAGCCCCAGAAACACAGAGAGGTGTGAGTTGAGTGGTGTGATGTCCTTATCTAAAAGCTCAACGGCCTTCTTGGAAGCATTTACCACAGATATTGATTCCTGCCCGTTTCGCTCTTCCCCGTCCCGATCCTTGACTTGTTTGTTTAATCATATCAGATTCAAAGGCCTGTTCAACATTGATTGAATTGATTGCCTCAGACAAAGCTGCCAATTTCTATCTACAGCGTTTTGGTTTTTGGATCCGATGTTGGTATGTTGGAGCCCCTTGAGTTTAAATTGATCTGACAGAATCGATGTTCTTTACAAGATAAATCTGAAAGCAAAATGGAAAATACTTTTATTAGCTCTCACTTGAGGCTGTAGTGGGTTCACAGTGACTGACTGCTTTAATGTGACCGCTGATTAAACATTTTTCATTTCTTTTTCAGCCTGTTTTCCAATGGAAAAGCAATTTGTGATTGTTTTCCCTTCACTGCTGTATACTTGATTTCTAGCAAAACAATGGCCAAAACATGTTCACCCCCCCTCCTTGGTGACTGCATGGCATTCCTGGCAAATGATATTGTACATAAAGTTCATAGCATTTAAATGTGAGGGCAGGAATTTGAATAGATATCCCACCTTGAACTTTAGTGAAGGGAAACATACCAGCACACAAGTGGCGCGTCTGATTAGGAACCTCTGCAACTGGAGCTTCATTTGAGCTGGAATATAAATGAGGACTGGAAAACAATCACACCAGCTGGCGTAACACAACCTCTGATCCAACTGCGAGAATAAGAAGGTGCTGAATTATTCTCCTGTTGTTGCAGATAGATAGACAGTGGTGCCGCAGAGCAACCTCTCCCCTGCAGGACGCCACAGCTCCCAACACCAGACTGGACGTCAGTACGAGCACGCAGGCCGTCCAGTTTATTGTCCAACACTGTACCGTCCAGCAGGAAGCACCCGGTGTTTAATCCTCCTCCTGTGTTGAGATGAATGCAGTGTTCAACCTACATATTCTCACCCAACGTCATAAAATACAGACTCTCCCAGGTTGTCAAGTAACAACACTTTCTCACGCCGCCAAGGCCCTGTTACATCTGTATGAGCTGCGTTAGGCGTTCAGGAGGAGGAAATCCGATGACATCAATATATAGCGAGGAAGGAGGGGGTCAGGAGGGGGTCAGGAGGGGATACAAAGGGAGACAACTGTTTTATTATCAACTGAATGTTCCATCACAGATCCATTCAATAACATGGAGAATCCCACTAAGTACTTCAAACACCTGAACTGAGGAACACAGCAGTTTGCAGTGTTCTGCATCGTTGCGATGTTCCTCGAGTGTCCAACAGATGAAACAAATAACTGCCCAGTACAGTTTCTGTGAGTCTTCAACCTATAGAGAAGAGCATTATTAAAGCCCTTACACCCATCTTTGGTTCGCACAAAGCCCTGGCATGATCCTGTTGAGACGGGGATTTAGGAAAGAGAGTTGTATTTGTTATCCCAGATGATTCCTTGTGGGTTTTGTCTTCCTTTCTCTGCTCTTCCCATCTAGACAATGACGGCCCTGCACTGAGATGTCCCAGCGTATCTCATAAGCTTTTTTCCTTTGGATTGTGGATAGACTCAGTGTGGCTTAAGACCCTCTAATCCTGGCTGACAGTTAAGTAATTATTGTTGAGGCGGACTCCGCCAGAGACATTGCGTATTGAATGGGGCTCTGGTTATTGCACGAGATAGGGGAATTCTATTTTTAACGGCGTGAGCCGGCTTTGGTGGTGTGAGAAATTGGACATCTCAGGCTCAGCTCACCTCGACCAGCTCTGGGTTAGACTGTTCATGTTCACTGTGGTCGGTTCTGAGGCAAAGCTACACCCGGGATGAAAACACTCCTTCTGGATTGATTGTATGCTTCAATGCTAAGCTAGCCAGCAGGGGCTAGCTTACACAGTTTATACCTGCTTCCTCTGTCATGGAGGCTGCAGCCATGTGACATCCCATCGCCCGGCCCTACATTGTTGTGACTTGCTTAAGGGCCCATCAGCTGTGAATATTGAGGGAGGGGAAAAGCAATTTTCTTCCACTAAACCCGCCCACATTTCTCCTGCAGGCCCAGGGGATTGAACCGACAACCTTTCAGTCCCAAGCCCACCTCTCTAACCAAACCGTGCTAGCATTTGAGAGCATCATAGTTTAAGTTCAGTGTGAGAAGCCCTTTGCATCGCTACATGAGAGGCGGCCCCGTCCCTTCATTAGACCGCTGCATCCTGTCGGTGAAGCGTTCATTTATCCAGTGGACTATTAAATAATAACACCTCTTCTCCCTCCGTTCAAACCCTCACAGTGGGCCGTATCGCCAGCTGCTATCTCTTCCTCCAGACCTTCGCTCAATGCAGACCTTATTTCTGCATTCACTGTATATTCATCAAAAATTACAGGCCCTCATGTCAGTTTTATGGGGAGAATATGGAGTAGGGTACGCATAATTCCAAGCACTTCAACCCCCTCTAATATGATTATTTATCCTCTGCTTTTGTCTGAGTTTCAGGCAGTGCAGTATTTCAATCATAAATAATGTACACAGCCGAGCCCCTGAATAATTTGCCCTCCGATTCGGGGGCTGTGTATCTATAATGGGTCGGCACGGCACCCTGTTTTCTTACCCTTGTGTTCAGGTAAAGGTTCTCCCAATATCATAGATCACGTCTATGGCTTCAAGGCACACGGGAGATAAACTGCTTTGCTTCCTCCCACTCGTCAGGTTGTGGGTGCAGAAGTGTCAGTTAAGCCTGATTGATTGTAAAGACAGGATTTGATTTTGGATTCATTTTGTTCTGCTGAGATGGGACCGACTTCCAGCTCCACTGCTGGTGGGGTGGCAGGCTGGTTTATTTACCTTTTGGCTCGAGGAAATAGAGATTAACTCTCAGCATCTTATCTTCTCAGGGTGCAGTTGGGACATTTCTTAGATGGATACCAACCTCAAATAAAGGTGTTCTGTTCTGTCAATGGAGGATTCAAGTCTTTACTGCTGTTATCCCCTTCATGTTCTCATGGACGGGCTCTTCTGGATCATCACTGACAATCAATTCTAAAGACTATTCAACTGCGTGCAGAAAATCATACAATGAGTCTGTGATTCGAAAGACAAGAGACTTGCAGGAAGACACAATGCCTGTCAGATCTCAATCGAGCGCACAGAAATTAAATTCAGACTCTATTTTCTTTCTCCCGACTCTTTTCAACCCCTTTTGTCTTCGCGGTGGCAGGAATGATGTTTGTTTTAAGCCCCAAGTGCTCAAGTGAGTAGACGTTTGTTGAGCTCGAGGTAGAGTCCCGATGAATGAGAGGCTTTGTTCTTGTGAAAGGAACATGATGGGGAACACGTGTTCTCCTGCCGTTCCCTCGGTCCGGGCTGACAGCGTCCAGTTGTCCAACCGGACGTCTCTCCGGCTGACAGCGTCCAGTCGTCCAACCGGACGTCTCTCCGGCTGACAGCGTCCAGTTGTCCAACCGGATGTCTCTCTAGCTGACAGCGTCCAGTTGTCCAACCGGACGTCTCTCTAGCTGTCAGGTCTTAGACAGTGTGAACTAACAACATGTGTGAGTTTCTCATTCATCTTGACGTTGTCATTAATATGTCAGTACATATCACATGGACCTTTATGAACGTGAAGGCATGTTTGATGGTTCAGTGGTGGGTTCACAGCCACCATCAGCTCCTGGTGGAGGTCTTTGCTCCAACAGTGCACTAGCTTGTTTCGTATAATTGCTTCACCTCAGACCCGGTTCAGGTTACCATGTGCAACGTTTCTTCCAGATAAATATTGTACCAACCACAGCGTGCTACATGCTGCAGCAGCGTTATGTTTTCTGTAGAAGTGTCAAGGTCTTTCAGTCCATATTTGTCGTAAAAAAATGTTTTTTTTTCTTTTCAAATTTCGCTGTATGCGACAACATTGATGCCCCGGTTCAGTGAAGGATAGTCGTCATGTGGATTATTCCATCCAGGTCTAATCTATGGATGTCAATGGAATGAATCATTTAACTGCCTAGAGTACAACGTAATCTGCTGTTGTTCAGCTCCAGGCCTTCATCCACCTTTAAATCATGACAGATTATCAGGTGGATGGTTGTTTGCCTGACGGTGGTGCAGAGCGGTCAACAGGCTTCTGGAAGGTTTAGAACAACACCAGATACTCAAACCTGTTTCAATACCTTCATAGATGGATTCATGTTCCATAGAGGGCTCGAGTTTGTATTAACTTTGTATAAGTGCAACAATTTCTTACAGAGAAACTGACTTGTGTGCAGACATTCAGTGATGCAGGCGACTCCTCACAGCATCCACACACTTGGAATCCTGTCAGTCTAACCTGGAGTGAGCTTGGACTCTGAGGTCTCAATAATAGATTGTTTCATCCAATTAAATCAAGTCTTGAATTATATTTGTAGAATGTGCAGCCGTCTGGACCTCACAGCTTATTACAGGTTCACTCATTGACCAGAGGAGCAGCTTCCTCCCCTTCCGGTGAGCTTTGCCACCCGTGTTGACCTCAGCACATATTGGACAGTCCAAATGCTCAGAGCGACTGTCTCTGTCATAATCTAACATGACTTCATAGTGATTCAGTCACGAGAGAAACCAAAGAATGAAACCTAAAGGCTCAATCTGTCTGCAATGTTGAGCATTGTAGTCTTTATTAAAGTGGATGTAATAATGAAACGACTGAATCGGGGCAAAGATCAGCAAAATATGTTCCTTACTGCAGCGGACCAGTACCGGTCCGCGGACCGGTGGTTGGGGACCACTGCCTTACTTGACTTGATGATACGGTCATCAGAGTAACAAGAGTGAAATCCTGCTCAGCAGCAGAGAGGAACATGTTTAACACACGTCACTGCTGCTGAACTAGATTCTTCATGCAGGGACGTCGTCTTGTTTTTGTTCTATATTCGTCTTTGAAGAAAATTGTGAATTTCCTGTAATATGTGCTGACAGCCGAGTCTCTTCATAGACACCTGAGTATGTTGATGATTGTTTGATCTGCCATGTTCGATTAACAGACAGATGCCACAGTAAACCTTTGAGTTCCGTGTGCCAACCTGACATGAGTCCTCGTCAGGTTCCAGTTCCACATCTGTGGTCATTGCAACAGTGTGAACATTGAACACAGCAGGACGTATATTTGGACACTTGTGTGTATAAAAGCCGCCTGCTTTGCGGCCGGCGTTACACTTCACCATTCGAAGGCTCCACAACTCGGGGGATGAGCATCACTTGCTGGCCAACTCCTGCTGAGTCTGACGTTTGTCCAGTGATCATCAAGTTCCTGGTTCAGTCTGCAGCTCCTCCAGAGTCCGTGTGAACGTGTCCGCGATGCTTCCTGATAAATAACCAGGAGCTGGAGGATGACCCCTGTCCAGCTGACATGGGAACAGCTGAATACTTTCCTCCTGGCGAGGAAGCACCGTGTTCAGTGGAAGACACTCGACTGCCGGAGAATAAAAACGGGACGATCAAGAGCTGCTTTGTTCAGCTGGAGCTGCTGGACTGGACCAACCACCTGTAACTGTGGAGAAGAAAACCATCCTATTGAGGACTGCATGTTCTGCTGTCCACAACCCTGCAGAGTTTAATGAAAAAGAAGAAGAACCGTGTGAAGAAATGGGATTTAACCATCCCCATCACCAACCTTCATCTCTGCTCTACATTTGCAGTGAAATTACTACAATATATATTTACAACTCCAAGCTGAGGTTTGATAATCCATTAAATTAAAATTGAACAGAATCACTCAGATTACGAATTTTCTTCACAAAACTCAAAATGACAAAATCTGCTGGAACAATGTGGAGGTGGTGAGGAAGAGGATGGAAGCTGCTGAAGTCGGTGTTCAAACGGATGCTGACGTCTGTTGGTTCAGTCCTGGACAGGCGTCACTTCGTCAGGATCCACGAAGCGGAAGACAAGAACCCGACACGGTTCAGTAGCAGCGACCGATCAGTGTATCCATCAGGCAGCAGTCAGATCCAGGTAGTCCAATCATCGAATGCAAACAAATCCAAAGGGGTCAGAGAGAAGAGAAGTCCAGGGTACGGAAACAAGTCAGAGCAGAACAGGTCAGATCAGGAGGTAACACACGATAAGAACTGGGACGGTATGTCTGCAGGGGGGGCTGATTGGAACACAGGCAGTGAGTGTTGGGACGGGGCCGGCCAGGTCAGTCAATCAGTAGAGAGGCTGAAAGACATGACGAGTGATGAAGAGGAGGTGCAGTGGATGATTCTGAAATGACAGGAGAGTTAGTATTGTAAAGAAAACAAAAACAAGCTGATACCTGATAACATTATTAGAACGTTCCCTTTATGTTTCACGTCAGGGATGCATGTGGATCACAAGCAGACGGCAGCCGGAGACGTTAGCAACATGTGTCTCCAACACGTCTGCACATTTATGGAATATTCAGTGTTTGTTATCCTGATGCGCTGCAGTTTAATGTGACTGATGGCAGCAGCTTCAGCTCACAACGTTAGTCTAACTCCACCCGTCTGCAGCAAGGAGACAGCAAGATAAGATAAGATAAGATAAGATAAGATAAGTACAGATAAGATATAAGATAAGATAAGATACGATAAGATAAGAACAGAGAAGATCAGATCAGATAAGTACAGATAATATAAGTACAGATAGAATAAGATAAGATAAGTACAGATAAGATAAGATAAGATAAGAACAGAGAAGATCAGATCAGATAAGTACAGATAATATAAGTACAGATAGAATAAGATAATATAAGATAAGTACAGATAAGATAAGATAAGATAAGATAAGATAAGATAAGATGAGTACAGATAAGATAAGATAAGATAAGATAAGATAAGATAAGATAAGAACAGATAAGAACAGATAAGAACAGATAAGATAAGTACAGATAAGTACACATGTCTAGATGAATCATCAGAATAAGAACTAATCAGTAAGTGATATGTCCAATTGATAGAACAAATAAGCTACATGGAAGCTGCAGTGTTGCAGAGGTAAGTGATGTTACATGTAGTGGAGAAGTTAAGTATTGTACATAGAGGTATTACACCTTGTACAGTACACACAGTATTGCAGTAAATATTAAGAGCAGTGGAGGACTTCTGGTCCTATTTGACTGACATGTGGTCACTCCGGCTCAAATTGTCACTGCTAACAGGAACTGTTGTGAACATCCATGTGCAGGCGTCAGCTAACTTGCTAGTAAACGACTCCAGCATGTCCATGTACTCCAAAGACACTCACTGTAGTGTATATCTGTGTATGACAGTAGTATGATGTCCATGAATGTGGGATTTAAATGAAAATCCTGCAGAAATTCATCATCTGTTGTTCTATAGCTGGAGACATCTTTACTCTGAGCTCCTGTTTCTTCTGCCAACTGAGCAGAAGAAGATGAGACAGAGAGACAGTAATATATGAAGTGGTTCCATCTCTGCACGCTGCTACATAAACACATCACATCATTAATCCACGCTGAGAGTTAATATGCAGGCGGTTGTTGTGTGTGAGACGACAATGGAGGCTGAGAAACGGTGGGACCCTAATGTCTCTCAGCAGAGAGGGGACGCAGCTGTAAGAACCTCCAGCAGAAGCCTACTGAGGAGGGACATTAACGGGCCCACGGCCTGCGGGAGGCTTCACTTACTACTCAGCTTGGGAAGATATTAGGGGGATTTCAGGAGTCTAATGAACTAATCTGTCTCATTGCATTGTGACATTCCAGCACTGTTGGGGGCCCAAACTTTGTCTCTGTAGTCAGACAGAACCGTAGAAGGAGCAAAACATAATCCATTCCAAAGATATATTTCTGAATACCGACATGCATGAACTGGATGAGGGTCGTTCACAGGTGTGCAAACAATATCTGACATCCATGTGTTTGGTACCTGGTTGGGGATATGAGCTGATGTTGCAGTGGGACGTTTTGACCGTGATAGGGAATGTTTCAGAAAGTTTCTGTCTGGGGTTGAGGAGGTCAGAAATCATCTGCCTCAGGGTCCTTGAGGCCCGCAGGTCCGAGGGAGGTGGCAGGTTGCAGGCAATTTCCCTTGTCAGCGGGGCAAATGATGAGCTGCGGTCCCGTCCTTGGCAGCTGCGTACCAGATGGTGACGTACTGTATGTGAGAATCCACTCATTCTAAAATGGTTCGGCTGTCACAGATCCCAGGCGATGATGACGGTTCCCAGGAGTTCATGATGTAAACTGGGAGTCACGAAGGTCGCAGGTTCCTGAAGAATGAACTGGTTGGAGCTGGTGGGCACTCAGATGATTTAATGACCACAGCGATCAGAGCAGCGGGTCCATAGAACCATTAAGCTGTTTGTTTTTGTAGACGGGGATGATGCTGGAGGATTTTAAGCAGGCTGGACGGTGAATGAAATGTGTCAGTGAATGGAGGTTGTCCTTCATCACGCAGAGGAGGACTCTTCACGTCGGTTTGTTATTTCACCCTCCGTCTCCATTCACCATGAACTGGGTTCGTAACTCCGCTGTGGAATTCACAGACAAAAGATGTTGTGCAGCCGGAAATTGCCAAAGTCGACAGCACATCACAACAACCCCGTGAAATAGAAGCTGTTCTGGAAAATATTACAGACGTTGTTGTTGTCCTTTTTTGACTCTTTAAACAATCGAGCAGCTGTAGGTGAAAAGTAAGTGAATTACATGTAGACGACCAATTTATAACAACAACTTAGGAGAGAGACCGAGATGATGAAATGAAGAATAATTTAAATGCAAAATGAATGTTTTGCATTGTTATGTTAAGATGATGAAGATTTCCGACGGAGGGAGCAGCGTCCATGAAGCCTCTCTCGACCTTTGACCTGCTGTCTTTTCCTTCCGACTATGATTGTGTGTTGCACGATCAAATTCTGATCTCTGAATCTCTGATCTCTCCTGATGGATAAACTAATCCAGTTATCATTAATATTATTGTTATTGGTGGGGGGTGTAAAGGTCTCTGTAGGAGTTCTTGATGAGTCGAATGCATTCTTTAATACAGATAATATAGATTTCCTTGTGGAACTCCCCCGCAGCTGTAAATAATTCATTCTAACTGTTGCCTGCTTCTACTGAAGGCCCAGTAAAGGTTACTCATAGTCTCCTTTACATTGGTGCTGTGAACCAATCACAGGTCCTCTGACCTCCCAGGCAGGTAGGAGGGTTATTATTTCACGCTGATGAAACTACTGCAGTGTCCTGTCACCGTGATTGTTAATGCAACCAGCTGACTGTCCTCTGGTCGCTGCCGCTAGCGATGCTACTGCGTCCGCGGTGTGCTGGGACCTGCTCACACCTCCCTGCTAACAGAGACACGGAGCCGCCTTCAATCAAGAAGCTTTGGAACACTGAGGAAATCTATTACAAATGAATGGTCATTAGCAAAGTCAACAGATGGAATCACAGCCTTGTTGGTGGTCAGCCTCATTCCACGACTTCACACATCAGATGGGTCACATGTATATTTGTATATAAATAATTGATTTGAATAGTATAAAAAAACGATGACCTCCTCCTATGAGCCTAATTATAGTTTAGTTAGGCCACTATGTGCCCTGCCCTCAGCCGCCCATTCATTCATCCATCCATCCATCCATCCATCCATCCCCTCTATCATCCATTCCCCCAACCATCCATCCATATCCATCCATCCATCCATCCATCCATCCATCCATCCCATCCATCCCATCCATCCCCTCCATCCATCCATCCGTCCATCCATCCATCCATCCATATTCCATCCATCCATCCATCCATCCATCCATCCATCCATCGATCAGATCGGAAGAGCGTCGTGTAGGGAAAGAGC
>CAAKHC010018594.1:0-23531 GCA_901007825.1 Macroramphosus scolopax
GCATGAAAGTTGTTAAATCCATTGGGAGGGAAGGAGAAATGTAGGTTTAGGAAGTGAAGTGTGTGTGTGTGTGTGTGTGTGTGTGTGTGTGTGTGTGTGTGTGTGTGTGTGTGTGTGTGTGTGTGTGTGTGTGTGTGTGTGTGTGTATGTTGTGTGTGTGTGTGTGTGTGTGTGTGTGTGAGTGAGAGTGTGTGTGTGTGTGTGTGTGTGTGTGTGTGTGTGTGTGTGTGTGTGTGTGTGTGTGTGTGTATGTTTAGAAGTAAAGGATGGATTAAATGAATAATAACAAAAATAATTTAGTTACTGTCAAAGAGCCCAAAAAGAAGTATGGATGGATTCTAATTAAGGAGTGCAGTAATGAATAATAATAATACAAAAATAAAAAATGAAAATAATAATACAAAAATAAATAAAGAAGTAAAATAAATAAAATAAAATAAAATAAAATAAAATAAAATAAAATAAAATAAAATAAAATAAAATAAAATAAAATAATACTGGACTGCCATTACCAATGCTCAAAATAACAACTCGGCTGATAACTTAACCTGTTATTTTTTTGCTGTAATTTGCTCCAATTGTCAGGAACCACAATGCACACTGCTCTCGTTGCCCTCTTACTTCATGCCAGAGGCGTGTCCGGTTATTCGGTGCTGTATCTTAGTATCTCAGTACGAGCTTTGGGATCTTCTCCAAATCTGCAGCTGTGCAGGCCATGTTGTCAATACACATAACGAGATTAAACATCGACCGCCGCCATCGGACGGCCGTCAACAAGGCCAGTGTCAGCTGATACTGGAATCAGATTTAATATAATTCTAATTATTCGGTAGTATTAGTGCCTTACTAAAGGAGAAACATGTTGTTTAATCATACAAGTTTAAATAGAAACAGTAGCCCACTCTCATTCCCATGAAAACATCATAGCTCATCACAACGTTTCACTGTGATGTGTGATACATCAATTTGTTAGACACAAGTTCTGTTTCCCCACCAGGTCCCTTCGCTGCCAACTCCACCACCACAAACAAACATCACTTTTTCCCCCTCAATCGTCCCTCATGAAAACCTTCAGGGGAGATTAATGAAAGTCACCACGAGATCCTGACAGATGAGCTGCACTCCTGAGCAACACAGAGAAACCTGGTGGCTCACGCGGTGTTAAAGTCTTCGCAGAGAGGCGGAGAAACAGACAAACAGGCTAACAGATGAGCTGCTTAGTTCACAGACAGGCAGCGTGAAGAAGAGATAAAAATATACAAGCGTAAAGAAACACAGGTAAACAAATCATTCTGTAGAAGACAAGTCAGGGGATTTACATCTCGGCGATAATCCTGACAACATAGATATTGATATCCTCCTATTTAAGGTAGCCTTGTTTCCTAATTTGCTTCTCCCATCAATAAGCACACACAACTCCTACAGCTTTGTTGGCTCGTCGACACATTACACATAAATCTAAACATCTTAATTAAAGAGCGCGACATGGAAGTAATTATAATAAGACAAGAATGTTCCAAACAACGACAGAGGAGAATAGATTCATTCTTCCTTAATGGCCGCCTAATGGTGTTGTGTGATATGCCCTTTTCATAAATTAATGAGGAATGATTTCTTAATGTAAAAAACTCATCTACGATGTGTCTTGTGGTTAAGAACCTGCCGTTTGATCGGTAATGTGATTTGTGTGGTGCACGGCTATGTCATGCCATGACATTATCCAAACCCATCAATTAACCATGGATCATTATAACTTTAACATCGGGGTGGAGGTGTTCGTGAGCGCAGTGAGTCAAAATGGGAACGTGACTAATGGAGCAGCGTCTATTCTTGGATGGAAGAAGGTGGATGAGTTTACTGCACATGAGTGCTGTACCTTAGAACCACGCCTTTTCTTATTGATCAGAATAATGTTAAAACTATATGACAAGCACACATCTCTGATCTTGAAGAGCTTGTTTCTGATTGGCTGGCACGTGTTGATTCATTTTAAAATGCTTTAAAAACTAATCAACAAGAAGGATCGGAGACATGAACGTTATGTTTCGGGTTTGCAGAAACGTGTTTGTCTTCTCCCTTACTAATCTTGAGCACAATGAGATTTAATCTGTGTTCCCGACCCAGCCCGTATAATCTCAACGTTTTTATAGCAAAGTATGTGTCGAATCAACATTTCAGACAAGAGCAAAGACGATGATGTGATGATGTCTGTACAGAGGAAGACTTTAGGAGGCAGGTTGGGGTGGTGGATGGGTCCAACGAACACCTGCAGCGTGAGATCAGGGCAGGTTTGTGGCTGCGAGGTTCACACCCTGAGCCACTAAAACACTAACCAAATGCCTGTGCCGACAACTAACCACTGTCTTTACCAACACCGTCTTTCAAGACAGGCCAGCAACCGTTGGCAGGAACACAAAATAACATTTCAAAGTGATGACTAAAGCGACACACAGTTAATCCTTAAAGACTCGGTAAATAATTAGGTGGCTAGATAGACACACAGATAGATCAGATGTGATTGGTAGATGTCCTTCTAAATCGTTACCCCTTTGCTGGACTTATGACCAGATACAATATGTAAGAAAAACCCAAAGCTCCAGTCTGGTGTTTTTTTGGACAACAGTCAAATAGAGCAGAGAGACTTTTGATCATCGATACACCACCGATTTGTTGCTCTTCCAGAATGTTGTTAAACTGGTATCAGGAGGGCGGCTGCCAGAGCATAGAAAGGCCTTGACATTACCTGGCCACCCGGACTGGCCTGTGTTTCACAATGTGACTACATTGCTGCTGTAAACAATGATAATGAGACTGGGCACTCTGCCCGGTGGTATGAGTAGTTTTGCCCCAGATCTCTACGTGGACCAATTAACTACTTCCTGTCCAGGAGCCAAGTCTGCCTACTCATTAGTCAATTCTTTTTTCTTCTTCACATATTTTTTTGTTTCAATGACTATCAACAATAGTTGAATTTCGCTGGGTGAATGCGTGTCGTCTTGTAATCTTGTGGTTTCGATGTGTGGTTGCCTGTCATACCATAGTTCTATATATAGATGGGTCAGGGAGGGGCGCTTTGAGAATATTTCAGTATTGATGGGGGACGTCCCCCCTCCCAAAAAAACCCACATTAATTTCACGGCCCTGCCTCCTGTGTATTTAAACACTATAGTGTGCGTCAGTAGTCATGTTGTGCTCAAGTTCTGCTTCTGATTTCTTGCCAATGCAACACAAATAAGCTGAAATATAAAACCTGTGCCAAAACCTGCAGCCCAAACACAGACTCATGAGGGAGCAGTTAAATAACTTGAAGGGCAATTCAATGGTCTAAGATTTAGATCTAAGAAAGCTGTAGTTGATAGAAGATATGATGGTCTTATAAATGCTGTCCTCTATATTGAGGTTAATTGCTGATAAGAACTGGTTGACGAGCAGAAAAAGAAACACCAGTGACGCTGGTGGACAGGTGAGGTATTGCAGGTCAGACACAACTTGGCAACTCGTCTTTTAAATCAAAACACATCACTAGAAGTCCAGAGGGAGAAGCTTTTACATGCCAACTTTTTAAATGTGAGATGAATAGAAGCACATCTCCTAAAGACGTGAGACTGTTTGCTAATCGTAGATCGCTCTGGCTCAGCTAAATGGAAATGTAATGCAGATCGGTCCATGCCCGAGCCAACTTTAATGTGTACAGGCCTTGAGTAAATCATTGATTGTTAGAGTACAGGCAGCCTATATCTCGCACATTTAGCTGCGAGGGTTTAATGCCATTCTTGTCATCTCGGAGTCAGCATTAGTGAGTGATGTGGATCTGCAGCAGCAGCCCCCCCTTGGAGCGCTAAGGATGATACTGGCGAGCGACAGAGTTTACCGCAGGCCCCATGCGTCATCCGGGGGTTGACAACCGTTATCCATCATTCCGCCTATAGAAGCAACCATATTGGCCATTTCATGCACGGATAAAATACAGAATACATCATAAGAGAATAATGTGCAAATGAATGCAGCTTCCCTCAGGGCTTCTCTACATCAATATCAAAATGTGGCAAATCAGAAAGGCACGTCCTGTAGCCTGTATCAGACGTCCACTTCACCTTGGGAATGGAAAATCGTTTTAAGGGAGACCTCAATGTGTCAGTCAAACGTATTGAGGTATCCTCCAAATCACAAAGATTTCCATGGTTTGTGTTTCTGTCTGAAAAGTCGCAATTGTCTGTTACTGTGGTGACGGCTTGTCTGTATTTGCAGTATCTGTCAGAGACCTGTGAAAGAAGGCTCAAAACAAACTCTCCAACTTTATCAGTGCAAGCTTCTTCGCTGTAAATCAGCAAAGTCAGCAAGTTTTCACCTCCTGACACCGACCAGCCGACGGTTCCTCTCCTCCCTTTGACCGCGGCCGTGTGGGTCCTCATTTCACAGCTCTGGTGTTTAGAAGAGAGCTTGCATGTCCTTGTTAGCAGAGCATCGTATCCTCAATTAAACTACACTCACTAAGCCGTTCAGCACCGGGATTATTCTGCATGGTACTGACATTTTGTGTGTGGCTGCGCTCCCATGGGTTTGTCTCACATTTGGAAAGCTGCTTACCCATTCTGACAGCATGGGAGACTTTAAGCCAAAGCACATAACACCATCCTTCAAAACCAGTCAACTTTGAAACGAAATTAAACGAAAGATACACAATAGAACAAAAGGTTCCGACTGGCTGGTGAGGAGAGATCGTTGAATGAAAGTATTCAATTTCTTAACCAGCAAACCGTGGCCTCGCTTTCAAACCGGGTTCAAGAGAGACGGAGACACAAAGGCAGACGGAGACAGAGATGGAATTGATGCGAGTGAGAGTCATCAAATATAACAACAAATAGAACAAGCCGTGTTCGGAAAAGATCAGACAAGGACAAGAGCAGATGTTCAGAAGAACATCCTCATTGTTTGTTTAAAAATTGATGTTACGAAGCTGCAAAATAGAAACGCCAATGACGTATTTTTTGTTATTACCTCACATAGCCTATAACATAACCAGAAGTCATGGATGCCTTCATGCTCAGACTCTTAGGCTTTATAAACAAAATCCTCATAAGCCAGGGTATCAATTGTTTATGTCATTATCTGAAGAACAAATTGATTCCAGTTCATTACATCAACCTTAATGTCCTGGCGCGATGCATCGCATTAAATGAGAGTTGCTGCATTATTTACTGTGTTGTAAGAACACATGCTATTTCCTCTCATGTCAAAAAGTCAATGTTGGTGCAGCATCCAGCTGTATTAATATTTGCATTCGGGGTTTTATATGCTAATTTAGAGAGAAACAAGGTCTGAGAAAACAACTGCCTCCAGCGAAATATGCAACGTGCAAAATTTAATTAAAGGGGATTTTATTGTGATTTCTGTCAGGGCTTTTAACTGCTGTGTTGTGAAACAAAATATTAAAACTCACATTTCGTTAAGGACTGGTGGAAGGAGGGCTGTCGTAGGAGGGAATGCAGAGAACAGAACAGATGCAACTTTCTCTCCTCATATGACCTAAGAAATGCTCTGCAGCCTTGAAGATGTGACTCCACAGCGACCAAAATACTCCCGAAAGACATGGTGAAAGTGGAAAAAGGTCTGCGAGAGAACCTGCTCGGCTTTTTCATAATTATTTCTTAATGGTTGAGAATCCGCAGGGTCAAGATTTCACTGGGGCTCCGTCTGCTCTCCCTGAAAAGAAAGCAGAATCTCAGATAAGATGTGACAGGTTGATAGCGTCTCACTATGTCTGCTTTGGAAAGCAAGACAAGGCTGTTAGTCTGATGAGAAACTCTCCGAGGGAAGACAGACGGCACCGGGGGATCGCGGTGGTGGAAGGGAGAGAAGGTAGGGTGGTGGAAAAGGAAACAGCCAAAGTGTCGGGCTCGTCTGGTGTGACCTTTTTGCAAAAATAGATTTTCGTAAACTCACTCCTTTATTCTTGAGATATGAAGGGTAATGAGCGCGGCGTTCTGATGATGCTGTTTCTTTTATTAGTGAAGATTGAGCGTGCTCGGGTGCACACATAAATATGCAGCGAAACACATTCACGCCCACGCGCTAACAATATGTGCCGTGCATGCTGGGCGATTTTCAAAGGAAAGGTCAGATGTGACAATGATTGGAAACCCTTTTTTTTTTTTTTTTTTAAACCTGCCGACCCCGAAAAATACAGGACATTACCGGGGAATGAAGAAAGGATGGAAGAAAGAACAAACAGATTAGGGCGCATATTAATGAAAATCTTTATCCTCAAATATTTCATCTCCTCTGATTGCATACGGACACTGTGAGTCGTTCTCAGTTTGCCTCATCCTGAGCTTTACAGGAGGGAGAAGAAGACAAATGAAGGACAGAAACTGTAGAGGAAGAAGAGCGAGAGAGACTGCAAGCCGGAGTGAAACTGTGAAAACCCAAAGTAATGAGTGGCAGCTATATTGAGAGAGCGAAGCTGCAGCTGACATGAGAGGGACAGTCGTTGGCTGAGAGCAGCACAGTGGAGATGTTAATAGACTAGACGCTGCGCGGTAGATGGCTGCCTGTCTATCCCGAGACGTTCTCCATCTTCCATCTACATGGCAGACACTCGATATAGACCACTCACTGCCGCGACCTGGAGCTCTCATGAAGCTGCAGAAACCCTCAGGTATTCAGAGTAAAATCACACTTTATGTCGGATGTTATTGCAACGAACATTAAGACCAATGAAACCTCTTTTTAAAACACCTGTGAAGGACATGTCTTTGTGAGATCTTGCTGCTGCATTTGGCAGTTGAACATCACATCCTGTTACGGTGGTTGGACCATTTAATTATTTCAGTTTGTCCACATAAACAACGGATCATCCAAAAGTTCATCATGGAGTTCCACAGGGTTCTATGCTGGGACCCATCCTGTTCATCCCCATATTGGGCTGGAATGTTGTTTGCTTTCTTTGAATATCAGTTTTGGGCAACACAGCTTCTAAAAATAAAGCTCGCCACCCACAACTGGTAACAAGATATGTCAGGTGGCGTCCTGTTGATGCTCTGAACATTAAGATCTCCGTTTCGATGGACGTCTTCATCATACGGTAGCTGCATTGATGTGATGTTCAAACTGCCTGAGCCTTCTGTTGCTCTTCCCGAGACAAAGAGAGGAAGACAGCGCCGGAGTTGAGACCTCCTGCTGCTACACATCTAACACTGTGAGTCATTCTGACACAGTCAAATGTGTTATTCGTTTCATTCTGCTGAGTCGGAAAGACACCGAAACATCGGATCTTTCAACTTGAGGAAGATGCAGATGACAATATAATCTCCGTTTCGGATGTAAGCACGTCAGTGTGGTTGTGGTTGTGAAGGGGCTGTGACGGAGGTCTTACCTCTTATGAGTCAGCTGCACAGCTTTCTTTATTTTTACTTCATGCTCCAGTTCAGCCAGACGAATCATGACTTTTAGGGGGAATAATTCATGCATGAGGCGGTTTGGTATGCGCCCTAGTTAGCATTTTGCATTGCTGACACCTGCTGGTGCAGCCACAACCAAAAGCAATTAGATGCCTGGTGCTCCAATGCAATGGTTTCATCTTCAAACAAACGCATTTGCTGCACACTCGATCCATCTGTTTCGCTCCCCTCTCGGAGTTTCGGAACCGTAACTTCCCGCTGACAGATTCCCCGGTGCATTGCTGCCTTTTGTTGTTATCTGATTAGCTGGAGCGTGAGACCAACCGGGATTCATTTCACCGCTGTCTCTCCTAATTTCATTCCAGGCTGTTTCCCGAGCAATGCCTAGAATCTTAAGCTTCTCTTCATAAGTCTCCCTCTAACGACATGAGGCATGTGTTTATGGGGGGAGATACTGTAGCACTTGTACTCTGCGTCGGACACGCAGCTACAACCGGCAGTACACTTTCATTTAACCTCATCGTACAAACACTACTACCACTCTCCTTGATAAATATGGCTGATAGATATTCCAGCAGGTCTGTGCAGAAACAATTCTTACAAGCATATTTCGCCACGCTCAGGCTTGATTACCTCCAGTAGTGTCGAACCTCACTGAAATAAAAACCTTCAAGAAATGTGATTTAGGCTTAAAAGTTATCAGACTATAATCACGTTCAAAAGAATTTCAAATATTTATAAGAAAGATTTTCCTTGATATCTGTCTTCAAAGCCTCTAAGTCTCTGGGATTCTGAGGTTCCAAGTTTAGGACATTTTCAAAACAATTATAATCTATGTGTCTGTGAAGGTTTTGCCACACCATCAATTCCTAGATAGCTAACTTTCCACCGCAGCTCTTTATGTTGAAGGTTCTCAGATCGGAGGCTCGTCCCTCCAGGATTTAGCTTTCCTCTTCCACTCTTAAACAAACTAAAGTGTTATGTATCTTCCGAGACTTTTCCTGCCATTCACAGAGCATAAGTGCATTGATGGTGACAAGTACATTCTGTGCATGATTTCATTTGTCATTTCAGTTTTCTGAGTAGCACAAACTTGACACTTCCGACACTCCTGATAATCTCCCGTTCTGAAGCGATGCCCCTCTGAAAGAATTAAGCAAGTGTGACTGCGTTAATAAAAAAAAAAATAAAAAAAACCTGTCAAGAGCTGAAACCTCTGAGAATCAAACGCAGTGCATCCAGACATTCTGTATCAAATTGGTGATATTATCAGTGAGCCGTCGTCCCCGTAGGACGATAAACTCGGCTTATTTTGTGCGAATAATTGGCCAGAAACTATTCTTACAATCCCCATCTGACCCCGGCCGAGCGCCGCGGTTGGAAATGAGCTCTTGTGGGTTGTAGGAGGAAGTCACAAGTCTATTTTTCAGCTCCCATAATTTGGCCCAACAGGGAGGCCCCCGTATGGATCAGTAATACGTCTCCCACTGAGCCGGGGCCGTCATCAGGCTTTAGGGAGATGATCAGAGTTATTGCTAATAAAGCCCGCTGGATTAAACCGTGAGGACGTATCTGAGTGTGTGTTTGTGTTACCGAGCTCTCCTCTACCTCTTGATTTATTACGGTTCCTTCACCTTTGGGGAAATGGATCGTCTGAAATAGACACAATATAAACTGAAGAAAGAGGACGCAACAGGACCCGTCATCAGCCGCGCAGCGGGCGCGTCTTAGATTTCACGCAGATTCATCTGCGGAATTCAAATGAGTCGGAGTGGGCTTGATGGCTCAATCAAGGGAAGTTAATCACAGCCTCAGCCGGGAGGAAGAGCAGACGGAGAAGATCAGCCCAGCGCAGGTTGTTGATCACAGCTTTAGGGTCTCGTTTAGAGTTTATTATGTGAGCCGGGGAAGAAGGCTCGGTGGCATTCACGGTGCGAGACGCTGAAGAAAGCAGCAGGCACAAACAAAGCTTCTGATCGTGAAGAGGAAAACAGAATCGGAGGCACATGAAAAGGTGGGAACATCAATAAACAGGCCCTCTGTGCGACCAATGAAGAAGTAATTAAATTGTGTTGAGAATGGCTGTTTGGTCAAAGAGACGACTTAGGAGGCGGCAAAGCCACTTTTAATTGCGTGGTGTGAGGACAAGGACAGAGGAGATGGATATTAGTCCCACCTTGGCTGGGTCGGTGCCCAATTTTGAAAGAGCCCTCCGTTATTTGTGCTCTCAAAGGAGGAAGGAACCGTCTGATGAGAGCAAACTAACGGAACAAGGTGTCACACTGTCAGTGACACAGAGGGAGACAAGTCAGGCGGCTATCGGGAAGATTATTGAAAATGAAGGTGGGGAGACGAATCACATCACTTCTGAGTGGTGCGTACGGATGAGTGACAAACGCTGAAGGCAGCAAGGAAATGATAAACACCAAAACCTCAAGATGAGGATCATAGGAGGAAGAGAAGGAGACAAGGAGATCAGGCTGATATTGATTAGCATTGATGGAGGCCTCCACAGGTGGCACCACGTTACCTTAACGACCCTCCCTTTCAGATCAGATGTGTGTCATGAAGGTGTGAACAGGATAAAACAAATCATATGGAATTGGATATTCTCAGATCTGCTTCAGGCCTCGGTCATACAGGGAAACAGATCTGATGTCAGGGCTGCAATGAGCGCTCCTCTTCTTTATTCTTCACCTTTAAATCATCTATGTTTTGCAGGCCTCTGCAATGCCCACTTGGTCGATACTTGTCTGTTAAGTTCTACCAACAATAGTTTATCCCTTCATTTCATGTCTTGGATGGGTTTGAAAACAACAACTGGTATCAGTGCAAGTTTGATATTCAATCAAAACTTATGTTCTGCGATCAGCATATATAAATTAATTGGAGAGCTCCAGATGGTCGCTGAGAGCCTGTCAGATCCCCCGTCTGTTTATGATTATTAAGGATTTTGTTGAGTCGTATTGGCGTTTTTCTTCTGTGTTTTTGTTGATGAGCAGAATGTTTGAAAGTATTTACAGCAAGTTCACACAACAACAAAGCCAAAGTCATTTGAATTCACCAGAAGCAAGAAACGTCCGTGAACTGGAAAAGCTATAATTGAACATATTGACTGTATCGGGCGAGTTAACCAGCTACCAGACTTATTTTAATATACAGATCTTTCCCAAACGTAAGAGGTTCAAATAGAGGAAGATGCTCACAACACAGCGGATGCTGCACGCCCCGACGGGCGCCGGGTTAATAACACTGACCTCATGTTGTTGTATTTTCCTTTATGTCAAGTGGCTGCAGTCAAATTTAATTTCCTTTTTAAAAATGTCCTTATTAATAAGAAAATAGTTTGTATTAATCACCATACTTGTTTTTTTGTTTTACCCTCAAGGTCAATGTTAAAAACTACAGAAGTAATACTTTGTATCTTTTTTGTATCCTTCCTTCCTTCCTTCCTTCCTTCCTTCCTTCCTTCCTTCCTTCCTTCCTTCCTTCCTTCCTTCCTTCCTTCCCTCCCTCCCTCCCTCCCTCCCTCCTTCCCTCCCTCCCTCCTTCCTTCCTTCCTTCCTTCCTATATCCAGTCAGTAAGTAAATAAAATAGTAACCCTGTTACAACCCGACACTGCAAAGTCCGTGAATAAAAACAATAAAAGAGCATTCAGACAAACACTAGCTGAGACAAAACAAACATTCAGTAGCATCACTGGGGTCTCACATTACATAATAACCATCCAAAAGAAGCAGCGAAGCTCTCCCACACTGTATAGTGTGGTATTTTTTTTTCTTCTACAACTTAACGCATACAGCCTGAAATCCCCGTTGGCTCAGCGAGCCTGAAGAACAGATCAAACTGCTTTGACAGAGCCCCACTCAGGCCTTCTGGGAGAGCTCCGCCGCCTTAAAGTCCTCGATCATAGGGAGGATTTCATCACCATCAATGCACTCTGAATCAGCAGCCGGGGCTGCTACAATGTCAAGACGGCACCACTCGAAGCACTGCAGGGCACAACACGAGCGCCATGCAGTATTGATCCTCTGCCACACACTGCGGAGAGAAAGCGGTTCGCCCAGACTTTTAGGAGCGACGTGCACCCTCGATCTGAGTCTCATCAGACGTCTTTGTGGGAGTGTCGGCTTTCTGAGGAAAACAAACTTCGCTTAATTGCAGTTGGAAATTGGACAGCTGCAGGAAAATCAAAGGGTTAATGAAAATTCCAACAGCTTGACCCGGTAATTTCAGATGATGATAATGCTATTAGGCCCACTGCTCAGTCAGGCGCGAGCGGCTTCTGTCACATCATTAAGCTCGTATCTGGAAGACTAATGATGCGCGGTGTATTGACACCGAGAGGAACCGAGGTCGAGTGTGATACTGCGTCTATACAACTCCACTAGTGTGCATGTCATGCAGGGAAGCGGTTGAACTGTCTGAGTGGGACCCTGATACCGGGGCACTGCTGTCTCATGCTCGGGACTGACTAACCAGGGGGACCGGTTGTGAGCTCAGCGATTGGTTGGCAGCTGCGAGACCGTTCTGGGCTCATTAAATCCTCAGATGGTGACGGCGCAGGAGCAGCAGAGTGAGTAGTATTATCACCCAGCAGGGTGAGCCATTGACCAAATGGTGTCCTGGTCTAGCTGAGGAGTGCCAAAACCACGCTGAAGCTCTTCTAGCTGTGAGCTCGTCTGCTCCTGGTTTATCTCGCTGGATATTTACGGCTGAGAAGAGACGAATAACTAAATGTTTGTATTGACGACAAGGTTGTGGAGAGAAGTTCCACAGTCGTGTTCATAGTAGCTCAATAACATGTTATTACATCCGCGTGTGCTGAACACACTGGTTGCCAAAGTGGGGTCAAGGGGTCAAGGGGTCCGTCTGGGGGCTCCTCAGCAAGAGAAGGAACAGTTACATTTCACTTGTTGAACAGGGCGTCTATCTTACCTCTATAATTAGTATGCGATCGTCTAGGATAAATGCTAATACCGTTCCTGTCTATATACATATAGGAGAAAGACACACACACACACTCACACTCACATTGTGTCCTGTGTCAACAGTGTGATAGAATCTGCGACAGATGTAGCGTCCGATCGGACTGCTCAGAAAGCGGAGCTGTTCCAACAGTGCAGATGGCGCCGGCAGGACCGAATATCATCCAGGATCCCCGCTGCTTCTCACCGCCTCACTCACCTCCCGCCTGCCGCCAGCCTCTCACGCAACAAACACAGTTGTTCTCAATCAATAGAGCAGAGAAGACGTCACATGATTCTGTCTGATTTCAGGATTTAGGAAGATTAAAAAAAAAAGGAAGAAGCGTCTCTGAACTAGATGCATGTCCTTGACATTTGCCTCTGGCTCCCGCTGAGTCGAATCAGCACATCAAAGCTATTGAATAGTAAGACATTAATTTGCATATTTGGCCGCCTCTCTGAGAAAAGCTAATTAGCTTCTTTTCTTTATTAAATGTATCCAGCACATCACATTTTTTGCACCGAAATAAAAACCCTTCTCAGGTATCGGAGAGAATAGAAAACACTTACTGTGGCTGCAGGAGACTCGTAAAGGCAGAGAAAACATGTTTGGCTTCTTTATTATCTGTTGAAAACAGACCGCTGGGGGAAACTGAGAGTCTTATGATTAATAGGATGAAGAACGGAGCTGTGGGGCTCGCTGCTGTGATTAGTTTGTAAGTTTCCAGGCTTTATATGTATCAATGCATCCTTTTATTGCATCTCGGGATATCACTCGTCTGCACTGGGACTCCGGCGGAACTGTTCCAAGGCCAATAATGTCAAATCGACGGACGGTTGAGGGACTGATGTCCGTGGAATCTGATCAGAGACAGACATGAAGGTGTTTTTACTCTCAAACCTTTCACTCCTTCAGATATTTGAACAAACAAATGTAATATGTGAAGGTTTTGGATTCTTCTATTCAGCTGTTTTGTGCATATCCTCACCCTGTTGTCCTTTAATATGTATCAACCTTGCAGGACTCCCCCCTGTCCTGCAGCGCTCCAGCTCTCAGCAATCACCTGACTCTGCTCTGCCCAGCTGCTCACCTGTTCCCCGTCCCCTCATCAGCTCGTCTTCATACACGCCGGCTCATTTCCTGCAGCTCACGGCCAGATTGTTTTATTGTTTTATCTAAGATTCTGCACACCTGTCTCCCGAGTCGTGCCGCTCGGCTCCCTGCTGCCTCGTCATTGTAGAAACGTCTCCTCTATTCAATCAACGTCTCCTGTATGACGGTCTAAATAAGAAAAGAAACTGTTCCATATTGAATATTTATTGGGATCTTGCAACAACAGTTTCTGAGGCTCTAAAAATAAATCTGTTTGACGTCCTTTGGAAGCTCCTTTGGAAGCTCCCTCAATGAGGCATATCGGCAGATCAGCCGCTGAACTTCTCTAATAGCCTCCATACCAGCCCCATGAGATGGAAATAGACTCATATGAGTCACCAGGAGCATCCGGCATAACGCATGATGAAGGGTACGGAGGTGTGTTACATGGAGTCGATCTCGGAATAGTAAGTGCTGATGGGATTATGTGATATTTAAAGTGCAGCAGTAGCACCATCGGCTCGGAGAATGTGGGCAGAGATATGATTGGTCAGATGACGTTGGAATTGCAAATGAAATGGATTTGAAAAGCGTGGGAAAGCAACAGAGTAGAGCAAGTGGGGATACAGCAGCAGGAAATCTTTATTCCGAGGCTCCATCATACTGCAGGAAATCTCACCTGAGCTGTGTGCTGGAGTGCCAATCAAACTGCTTGATTTTTGGTGGAGGAGAACTGCTGTGGCTCAGGGGTACAGAGGCACAGCTCAGTAACAGTCAGTGTGAAGAAATAAGACACACTGCTCTGCCTTCAGCGCTCCTCTTCGTTTTGCTGCTATGACTTTCTCTCCCAGCAGTTTTCCCTAAAAAAAAAAAAAATAGCATGTCTGATACGATGACTGACATCATGAATACTGATGAGTTGAATCATCTGGATTCAGGGAGCAGCTACGATTTTGGCTGAGCAATTGATTCAAAAATGACAATAATTGGCCTAAATAGGAACTCAGGACTCAGGAGGGGTTTCCCCTCACCAGAGACCGACATATCTAACTGAATTAAACATCATCTTAAAACTTGACACTGATCAGTCCAGCATACCGTTTCTTTTAGGAGTGGAGTGCAGCAAAGTCGAAGAAAGCACAGCGAGATGATGACATTAGTCCCACCCTGAGAGCTGATTGGCTCATCGTTGGTCCCCCGGAGGCGATCGCTGGATTGATTCCTTTCACGTCATGATGCCACAAGAGCCGGCAGATCCAAAGGTCTGACCCTGGACAAACACGTTTTAATTAAACAATTATAACCCAGCGCCAAGGTTGATCAAGGTCGTGCAGAGAAAGTTTTCCCGTGTTTTGAATGGCTTCAGAACAGAGAAGAGGCGGTGATTGTACTTGCACGGAGGACCGTGAGCTGCCTTTTGATGCTGCAGATGGAGGGGAAACCTGCCACCGGGCTCTGCAGGCAAACACACTTTTCAGGAGAGGAAAAAAGTTGTAAATGTGCATGCATGTGCACCGACAGTCTGTATGAAGGTGCGTGCGTGCCGAGCGTGTGTTTTGATGTATGAAGCTTTCAAGAGTGACCGACATTGTTGCTGTGGAAGAAGAAAAAACAACGTGTCCTCTGTATCCTGCAGGGATGATGAACTCACCTCTGACGTGTGCTTTCCCAGTGGGGGGACGCATGTCTCGGCAGGTACAGGCACGTAATTAGAAAGCTATTGGTTCGATTCTACCCGGAACCTTCAGAGACCAAGTCGATGTGACCTTGAGTTTGACCTTGAACCCCTTATTGCCCCTGACGTGTCATCAGTGGATGAATCTGAGTGGATGCACTCGCTGCTCGGCTGCTTGTATAACAACATGTGGTCCAACATGGATGTGAATGTGAGTGTGAATCAGTATGTAAAGCGCTTTGATTGTCGTTAAGGTAGAAAGTTCAAACCTCATTGTTGCATCCACTTTCATTCACAGCTGGATCCAACGGGGGAAATATAAACTGTGCACACTAAGAAGATTCTTACCCATCCTTGTTGGTGAAAGTATAAATGCTCTTTTTTACAAAGCAAACAGACATTGCAGATGCAATAATCCACAGATTATCATCCCCTGCAGGCATTAAAAACACATCTGTGATGACGTCCTAATTACATGAGCAGACGTGCTGTGCGATACATTTTAAAGACACTATGACCGATCCTCTAATGCCCATCAGTCAACAAATCAGTTTGTATTTGTTTGACCAGTTCTTCCCGCCGCCCGGCGGCGAGAGATGCCGTCATTGATCCTCCGACACACGTCGAAGCGTCTGACAGGGGACAAATATGGAGGAGCAGAAAGATGTGAGGGAAGAAGAGATAAGAGGGAAGTTGAGGAGCATCAGAAAGAGACGGAGGCAGAAAAAGAAAATGCCCAATCCAGCTGCTCCTCACGGGCTCTTTCATCTCCTTCCTTGATTGTGAAGTGATTCTGTTGGACAAATCTATTTCCCCTTTCAGTGGAGCTTTTTCTCTCAGAAGTCCCGAGAAAATCAAAGCTTTGTATCCGACTGCGGATGACGCATGCATTGCTTATTACTTTTGATTGCTTCCTATACCGCGGTATGTACGAGCATGACAAATCTCCCTGCTTGTTGTGATAGTCACACTCGGAGAGCTCGTCTGATTACGAATTGCTACCCCGTGCGTCACGGCGGTGCGCCGTGAAGGAACCGAGGGGAAGAAAAAAGGTAACAGAGCAAACCTGGAAGAAGAAGGAATGATTATTGTCACGATTCATTAATCTGCTGATTGTTTCCTCCATTTAATTGACTGGATCATTCGGTCTGTAGAGCATCTCAAAATTATTTAAATGCCTGTCACAATTTCCTCGAGCTAAAGGTGACATTCAATTCACCTCCACTTCAAACACAGACGATAAAAGAGAATCCGAAACAGAGGAATTTACAATATTAATGCTCACAGAAGAACCTGAATGATTCATTAATATCCATTTGCCAGAGTACGGTAGGTCCATCTACCCAGGAACGCTCTGCAGTACATCCAGGGGAACTCCACTGCGTTCCCAGGCCAGACAAGACATATATAATCCCTCCAGCGTGGTCCGGGTCGGCCACGGGGACACGGGAGGGATCCCAATCAGATGTCCACACCACCTCGGCTGACTCCATTCAAGGTGAAGGAGCAGCGGATCTACTCTGAGCTGCCTCTCCATGTCTAAGCTCCTCATCCTATCTGTAAGGCTGAGCCCAGCCACCCTGCAGGTGTGTGTGTGTGCGTGTGTGTGTATGTGTGTGTGTCATTTCTGCCACTTGTATCCTCATTTTTTCGGTCCCTACCCCGAAGCTCCTGACCGTAGGCGAGTCGGTTGGAAGATGAACTGACCGGTATATTTAGAGCTTCACCCTGCAGCTCCGCTCCTTTTTCACCACGACAGATTCGTCCGTTGATTCATTAAAATCAAAGTCCAAATCATGTTTGATGTACAAAATGACATCACGAGCACGGTGGCCTGCTGGCCGGGGGCGAAGACGAGGGTACAACCCTCTGATGCTGCACAACAGCTCGGTGGGAGCGTTTCAAGATGCGTGCATGAAAGTCACCCGGCTTATCTCGCCGGGGGAGTTGAGAACTATTTAAATGTAATCACAGTTCTTAATGTTTTCTATCAGCTGTCCTCTATAATGTTCTGTAATTGTAAATAATTATCTTCAGCTATATTGAGAACACTCGTTTGTCAGTACACTAATAACACTCGTGAAGAAGAGAGACAAAGCTGCTACTGAAGCAGTAAACCCGTAGAGGAATATGGTCAGCACTCAAATGAAGCTTATAATTGCTTAATTGAATCTGCAAAGTGTCGCCTGAGAGACGGTCCAAGCTGAGCCGTCCTTTAAGGGTTGTTTTGGGCGCCCCTGTGCGAAAACTGAGGGACATTACACTCCTACCTCGGACCAAGAATCTGAACGACGGTCCCCATAAGTAGTCAGAAACAAATCCAGATCAGATGATACTAAGCCCTTTTTAAATTGGCAGTCACTAATTAGGGCCCGAGCACCTCGTGTGAGGCCTTATTGGATTTCTAGGAATTATTCTTCTCCAAAATGAATCGCTTACTCGACATGATGAAAAAGTAAAACAGTTATAACTCGGCTCCACACGGTCAGACCTTCATCATCCTCACATGAGGGGCTAACTGCGCAGGATTTCATTGTCATATAACTTTCTTCTTCTAAACTGGTTTTCAGACAAACGCACGTCCGAATCTGTCAGATAATCTGTTTCAGGCTCCACGTTTGATGAGGGAAGCGAATAGTTTCGCCTTTGAACTCTGACGAGCTCCACTTCAGCACCTCCTTTGCTCTGCAGAGGAGTATTCCCACGAAGGGCCGTAGGTGCCATTAGTCAAAGTCATCGTGCTCATTTGATTACTCCTGTGTGACAGATGGAGCTTCTGTAATAAACAGGAGCTATTATTTATGAAAATGACTTCATGGGCAATTAGCGAGATGTGAGCGTGGGCTGATAGTCATCGGGATAATTATCCCGTGAGTCTGAGTACACAGTGATTTTTCAAAGTATACATAAACTTGGAATGACATTGACGACGTGGATAATTAGAGTCGTGCATTGTGTATTTCAAGATTATATTAATCTGACGAAGCTCGGTGGATATTTTGAAGAACCGCACGTCCGTTTTCTCGAACCTTCCAGTAAAAATAAAGACGTCTCTGTCACAGTAAGTTGAAAAATACACAGAATCATCTGGTGGATGGACCCAGAGTGCATTACTTCTGTGTAAAGGATCCAACTGTGCATGACGACGTCTTTATAATTCGGGAGGAGTCAGGAACCTCGTTAGTGATCAGGAGAGCTTCTTCAATCCAATCCAGAACTTTCCGTAAACACTCAGGACTTCAACCGATCTTCAAGTTGTTCTTCAGCTGTACTTTGACTCTGATTTATTACCATTTGCTTTTGCAAAGAGAATCTGGCTGAGATTAGGAAACGCCTTCGTTGTTTATGTCGATATCTACTTGCGATTCTCTGCCTGGTTTACGGAGCTTCGTCTGTTTATTCCTCTCTGATTCCAAATCAATAATGCGGCCAAAATCTTATTAGGATCAAACACTTTAAAAGATGTAGACTTGTTCATACTGAAGTTTCCTCCTCAGCCATCAGCAGCATTTTAAGGCATTTTGAAATTACACAATTAATAAAAGATAATCTACTTATTATTATATGAATCTTCTGTTTTGCATTTTTTCCTCAGTTTTTTATTCAGTCTATGAAGGGAAAACATAGTAAAACTCAATCTGCAATCTTCTTTTATGTCAACAACCAAACTATAATGTGACATAAAGAGAAAAGCAGCCAATCTACCATCCTCAGTTTAGTTTTACAGACAGTCTGAGTCTTCTTCTTGTTTTTTTTATCTTCCTCTGCACGCTGCTTATTAGGCTCATTCTGCCATCGGGTAAATCCTGTAATATCGAGTTAATACACACTTGCACAACACCAGAAAAGCTGTGTAAATATACGAGATTAAAGTTTGTAATCGAAAACCAAATAAAAGCAACAGGGGCTCCGTTCCCCCCCTCGAGTAAACAACATGACCGGCTGCTATCGGCGGAAATTCCGCCGTAATGAAATCGGAAAAAAACATCAAATTGCAGCTGTGATTTCGTTCCCTGATATAATCTGTCTGTTTTGATTACAATCAGGTGATCATGGCAACATAAAAAAAAACCTGTATTGTCTATTGAGTGGATGCACAAGATACGCTCATTATGTTCTTTATACTGCGACGGTCTCGCCGGCTCCGATTGATAAATGATATTCAAATGCAAAAGATACACAAAAAACAGACGAGCAACGACTCCGAGTTGAACATTGTTTTTCAACTGAACCTTACAGATATCAGAACAAACATATTTCTTTTACAGCTTGAGTGTTCAGTGAAAGCGATTACAGAATAGATGAAAGTGCCTGAAAATAATGTGTTGTGTGAACGATTACTTGATTATATTTGATCTTTAAAAGAAGGTAATTTTAAAATGAAAAGGTTCTTTTTGGCTGTTAACCCATGAACAGCAGCCTATCATATTACTGATTCCCCTTATCAAATATCTTCTGTCTCACACTGCTGACGTGCAGTCTCATCAGAACCCTCAGCTGCAGTAACACCTTCTGTCCACCAGGGCAGAGGGATCATCAGCCGCCACCACCGATAGCGTCCGGACTCCGGGGTGATTTATCTTCCTGCCACTCAGAACAGACGTCTACGAGCGCCAAGGACTCCCTATAAAGGCTTAACCATCACATTTCTTCTGTCATAAATAAATGCATGTTCACTTCCTCCACTTTTCTCACCTGGTTGAACTGTTCAAAGGTGCAGAAACACCAGACGTGAAGCAGAATTTACCGCAGCTTCATGCACACCTACCAGTGGATTATCCTGGAATAAAAGCATTCACACATTTCTGGTTTTGCATTATTGATATACTGCATACGTGGTGGTTGATAGCGGATCAAATGCTCACCAACCTGTAGCCGACAAGTCATTGTAGCAGAGCTCGTAATAAATATACGTATGAACTGTTTCCACTGGAAGTATCGTCGTGCACAATGGTTGACTGCTCGTGGTAATTTTCTCTGCTCCCATGTGGCTGCAACTTACAGTTGTTTCTTTTTGGGTTAAGTAGCACACAAACATGTTGTTGTGCACTAAGTAGGAAAAAACTTTCCCTAAGTGATGTCTCGGGTGTTGTTGTTGTTGTTGTTATGGAAAGGGACAACAGGAAGGAAGCACGGCAACATGATTCATATTTCTTTCATCACACTTCCGAAGCAGTTAAGGAGGGCTGACGGAGTTGTTTGCGTCAGTGTCCCGCAGTGGGCATCGACCCCACGCAGCCGTGAGGAAACGGGTCGGGCATGACAAAGACCCCTAACAGATTTCTTCTAAAACTGAGGCCTTCAGATAAACAGGAGATATATTATTCCCTTATTGCATAAAAGCTTGAGAAACACATGAGAAAAGCAGAGAAATCTTGCATGTAGAAAACCTTTGAGGAGGTCGAGCCGAGCTGGCGGTGACCACATGTCTAAATTTGTAATCTTCAGTGGTTTGGGACGGCAGCTCAGTTATTTGGAGCAGAAATGATAGAATGCGTTGCTTGAATAGCTCGAGCAGATCGTGGAGTTACTGTTCCTGTATGCTTATTTTGTGATTTGTTACTCTGATAAAATGTCTCCATGTGCAGGAATCTGCACCTTTTTAAAGCGTGTCTCAATTGACAGAAACATTCAGCCACTTGTTCCCTCATTTCCACCAATGCAAACCCAGCACCAGTTCAGAGTTGGGTCATACTGGGAACCTGCTTCTCCACCAGGTAGCGAGCCAGTTTAGAGCCATGTCATTACATCACGTCTGTGTGCACCGGCTCTCCCGGCTTCCACCGCAACAACAATGGCTGGCTCTTCTGCAAATGTTGCTCCTGGCTCCGAGAGCCGACACTGGCATCCAAACATGTCTCGCTGGCTTTTCTTTTTTTGTTTTTTTTTGCTTTGGATTAGCTGAACTAAATGCTACACAAGCTCTGGCACAAACTCTGAAGCCCCTTGAATCTCCTCGGTGGAGAACTAGTAGCAGTATTCAGTTAGGTAACCCATCCGTCTCCGTCACCCAGGTTGGGATCAACAATGAACACTAAGTGCTATTAGAAGGCAACTTGAGGATGAACGTTCTCTTCACAGGTTTCAGTTTGAAAAGTTTTTTAAAAAACCAATCCTGTTACTTTCGCCGAGGACCTACAAGAACCTTCCATCAATTTATCACCACTGTTGGAGGAAACTTTCAGAGACTATCGCCAACTCCTGGGAGTGAAAACACTCAATAAAAAAGTTTCAGTTAGCTGGGATAGAAAATAACGCTGTCAAAGCGCAGCTTATTTGTTTATAACTGATCGGGCAATACGATACAATATAAGTGTGTGAAGGTGAGAACCAGCAGCCTCCATAATGGGTCAGTTCACCGAAATCACATAACGACATTTCGTTTCCCTCTCGCCCCCCAGCAGCTTCACATTATTTTTCTATTATATCCAATAGTTTCCACTGTGGTGACTTCTGCTGTCACCTCAGTACAATTGAGAAGAATGGCGTTTCATTCACGGGGCTCAAAGGATCAAAAAAAAAAAAAAAAAAATGAAATTGAAAAAACTCAAGCGAGCCTTTGTGCCGCTCCCAGATACTCCAGATAATCCACAGGCTCACTTTGAATGCTGCTCACTATTTTTTAAAACCCTTCACAGACACAAACAAAAGGTAATAAATGAGACTATCCGACCCCAGAATGGAACCGATGGATGGATGGAGGATTCATCATGTGCTGGTTAATTAAGACGTTCACCTGCCGTACTAGAAAGTAGAGCTGCGAACGAATCCCGTCACTTTAAAGCTGTGAATCTCTGCAGGCGGCGGCGAGCGGCGTGTCACACACACGCCAGACCGTGTTGACAAATGAATATTTATGACTGAGAACAATTAGCATTAGCTTTCATCAGGATTATGGGTTAAATTACTCCCCTCACGAGGCTCCTCGAAGCCTTTGAACAGTAAAACACTTAACTGACGAGGAGGACGGGCCACTGGAAAACAACTAATCATCAGGAGGGGGGTTAAAATACAGCGATTTATCACTTAGAGTCACATGTTTGATTAAATATTGATGTCACAATAGGTATTTCTACCTCCAGCATTACATTTATTGGCGCATTTGTTGTACTTTTTCTCAATAATTGACAGTTTTAAAGTGATAAACTGCTTCACATTAACTGTATTAAATTAACTTCTCACAACAAAGTGTTGATAAGAGATTATCATTTACATTACAATGCACATTAACAGCACTTGTTAATCAAAGGTACTTCAGTGTATGCGAAGGGATGTTCATCAATCATCTCTGATCACCATCTGCTGTAAGTTGCTCCTCCGCTTCTTATTTTGGGTTTCGGTGGCAATCAAGCCGACTTATCCTGTATACGAACATCTGTGAGCGGTCTAAATTCGGAAACGCAATCTTAGTTTGTCATCACCGCATAGAATCAAAAATACATTTCAAAGGGATGAAATAAGGAGAGAGACGACAGCAGCCTCCAGCAGGAGCTTGTAAGCTGTCAGACCTTGAGCTGCACCCGACTCAGGATATTCACAGTTGACTGAGAGGCGGCACTTCAGGCCGCTGCATCGACATAAAAAGAAAAACAAAACGTTGTTGTTGTTTTTTTTTTTCTTCCATCTTGCCTGTCGGCTTTGTGAAATAATATTCCCAGTTACAGAGCTGTCCACACGATGCACTAAACTCCTGTAGCAGCGTGGTCTCATATTAACTGTAAGACGACTGGCAACGCCTTTTCTCTTCATATTTGAGGTGGAAACAGTGACAGAAATGAAAAGTTTGCATCCTTGTTTGGCTGCATCACAGAGCATCTGTGGCTGCTGCTGGGCTGTCAGTCGAAGAGTCAATCACACTGGACGGCATGCTGCACCACCAGTCACGCTGCTCTGCCACAGAGTTTCAATCCACCCTCTCTGTTTCTATAATAGGTCTTTAGTTCTGCCGTGGAGTTATTAGGTACACTGAATACTTATGATAACACCATACATAAAGGACAAAACTAAACAGAAATGTAGGTATTCCGATTTATCTGTGCAGGGCTGATATCGGCCGATAAGTTCCTCTGACTGATATATCGGTCCGGCTGTAGTTCTTATCTTTTCTAGTTTGCAGCTCCATCAATTCGCCATGCGTAGAAACCTTTGAAGGTCTTCAAGGAAAAAAAGCATGAAGCTCCCGAACGCAACATCCTTGCCTCCAGTGAGATGTGAATGTGTTTACCTGTTTCCCTAAGAAACTCCTGCCCCCGGGAGCTGCCGTGTTATTTTTGGAAGTATTAGCGGCTGATTGTGCACTGTCGCTCCCTTCCGGGCACTAAGCAGGTGCAGGAGTTGAGTCCGGCCCCGGCAGCGCCGTAAACTGTTCTGACAAGCACGTTCAAGAGCCACGCAG
>CAAKHC010018597.1:0-18888 GCA_901007825.1 Macroramphosus scolopax
TCTGCAATGGAGGTCTGTGGCTGGTAAAGTCATTGGGACCCCCGTTGGGACAGCTGGAGGTAGACCTGGCCTCAGAATAAATCACACTGGCCAAGACACACACACACACACACACAGGCCTCATCAACTAAAAACACATGCAGGCATGAAGGCCCTCTTATATTATCTGTCCATGTTGACAGCCGTCAAATGTCATTGAATATCCACCTGCTCTAATTTAAAGGGTCATGTCACCCAAACAAACAGCCCACTGTGTTATCTCACTTATTTCTCGTGCTGTAACTGCAACTATAAATTTGTTGATATTTCTAACTCCTCCTTTCATCGCTCCCTGCTCCTTCTCTCATTACAGCCTTCCCTCCTTCAGTGCCCCTCTCACTTCCTTCCATCACTCTTCCGAGTCTCGCATTTTTTTCGTCTTCTCTTCCCACCGATGCTTCTCTTAGCCTCCACTCTTCTTTGCTTACTCACATCATCCCCTCATTCTTCTATCCCTTCTTTCGAAAATTCCTCCAGCTCTTACTCATGTCCTTCCCTCCCTTTATTCACTTCAAATATTACTCACTCCATCCTTCCCTCCCGCGTTCACTTTTCTCAGTATTTCCCTCGTCTCTCGCCCTCAGGAGAACAAACATGTAACAGTACAGTAAACACACGCAGCCACGCACACACACACACACACACAAAAACAACCTGAGCAAAGTCTGCAGTGTGGGCGAGCATTTACATGTGTCCGTGTGGTGAGAAGGTCACAGGTATGGAGAGACAGACCTCTCTCAGTCCTGTCTGCTCCCCTACGTGGAGACCAGGAGGGATATGAAAGTCCTCATTGAGCAGAAGGTCATAGTATGGGGAGAATACATACACGGTCACACACCGCAGAGACACACACACACACACACACATAAACACACAAACACTGAGCTCCTCTAAACCTCTTTCCATCTCATAGCACATTTTCCCCCTTGCTCACACACTCGCACAAATACTCCCGGTCTCTCAGTTGCCCTCTCTTGCACGCACACACACACACACACACACATACTTGGCAAACAGACATGTGTTTGGACAGTCTCTGCTGCTTCTGTGCTCTTCACTCAGCAAACAGCAGCATTCCTCTGCTCACACACACACACACACACACACACGCACACACACCATTCCCATCCCCGGCCCCCAAGACTGGACCCAACAGGCCCAAATACCCCCCAACCCCTCCCCAAAATACAAGACACTCTTTGTCCACTGCCCTTCACACACACATACACACACACACTGCTGTAAGCCTTATAGTATTAGACTGACTGCCATTTAGAAAAGCTGCGGTTAATTAATCAGTGGTATGTGCGTATCAGAGTATTTGAGCCATTATAAGTGTGTCTTTGAGTGTGCAAGTGTAATTCAATGTGGTGCCCGATCCACATTGTGGTTAACGTCACCCACTGGTCTCATCTCTCCAGCTTTGCCCTTTAAGCACCACAAATAGAGTCACAACTTCCTCTGCCTAATCCTGCAGGAATTCCAGACAACACGGCAAACCAGCTCCGCTCCCCCCCCCCCTTCTCATCTTCCATCTGTTGCTCCTTCCGCTTCCGACCGCCAGGGAGGTGAGGTCAGAGATCGGCTATGAGGTCATATCCTGCACGTGGGCTGTCTTCACTGTACTACCTGAGCCCCTGTATACATGAGTGTTTAATCTGCACGCAATAATTTACTCAATAAACAAAATGAACTTGTGATGATACGTCATCTATGACTAGAGCTTCTTATCGCAAAGTTTGTGGAAATAAATACGAGTTCTGTAGTCCAAACGTGTATTCATCTGTTTGTCCATGACGTGCACACAGAGCAACTGTCTGCTGCGAGAAAAAGGAACGGCAGGAATGTTGACAAGACTTTTCGAATTGCAACTAACAAAGGTAGACGAAGCACTCAGACAAGGGAGGAAGACAGACAGACCGACAGGTGTTGCATGGAAAAAAACATTTTTTTCAAAGGATAAACAAGTTATAGGAGGGACATATAACGTAAAATATAAGTAAATAGATGTAATTAAAAGCGGAGATGCAGGTATGAAAAGATAATCAGACATTAGGGTTGGACGATGTATCTTAAAAGTTGAATCCAGTCGATTTTGACTGATAATAAATTGTACAAATGCAGTATTTTACCACTTTATTCATCAGTGGGTTTCTGTCCTTGTACCGTGTGGATGTTTTGTTATATGTTCCTGAACAGCTCTCCATTGTGAGAAGGTTGTTTCTTGAGATGTAGCAGGTCACGGCTGGCGGCATGTTGCACACTCCAAAGTGTGGCGGTAGCTAAGGTTTGTTGTTCTCCTGCACAGCTTCTCTGCAGAGTTTCTGTGTTCTGATATTTGGTCAAATAAACTAAACTCTGATGTACTGGCGAGCGGACCTGTCGCTGACTGACACCCCCTCCCTCTCACTCCATGCTGTTTCTGTTGTTGCAAAAACACAACAGTTACGTGATTGGCTCTGGCGCTCCATCATCATGTGATGTGATAAACTGGGCCAGGGAGTGGACGCATGGGGTTTCTTTACGCAACTAAATGATGCATTTATTATGTGCTTTTATGTGCATTTAATGAGTGAAACTGCTACTACACTATTGATTAATGGACATGACCACGACCTCCATATCGCCCGTTGTGTTTACATGTGTGTTTGTTTACATAAGAATGTCCCCAACATGAAGCCAGAATAAAACAGCAGGGTTTGTCCGACTATTAAAAGGTTCCGGCACGGCGTTGAAGTGCATTCTGTGAACATCTTGTGTTACGAATGAGAGCGCAACGCACAAACCTGAAAGCTTTGAAGGGGAGTACCTGCATTATAATGACATAATATCTTTATCACGGTGATATAAGATGAATTATTATCATTCATGCAATTTTTCCTAAAAATGTCGGCGTCATCTTATTGCACAATCTCTTAATGCTACGGATGTAGTGCCTTTTGCAGGTACATTTTTCTATGGTTTACGGCCCAGACATAGGATTTATACAAAAAACATACACACATGTCCATGATTAACATCCTGCTCCCTCTCTCTCTCCTTCAAACACACACACACACACACACACAAAATCCGAGACAAGACGGTCAAACAGATACTCTTAACTCTTCTGCACTGACTCATTAAAACAACACCCTTGTGATTCTGTCCAGCTGCCCATACATAAATTCACACACATACACAAACAGAGGAGGTGATGCAACATTTCATCAGATGTTTCCCATGATACAGCTGTCAAAGACAGCTGCGGCTGGGCCCCCGAAAGCAAAACACATTCACACACACACAAACACAAAGGGTCCTGCTCTCACACGTCCAAAACCACATGTGTAATACTGCAAAAAAAGGCCTATGCACCCTGCACAAACACTCACATCCATGTATCGAACAACCGTGCTGACAGTGAGCGTGCATGCTGACGGCCAACTGAGAGTATCAATGTGTGTCGCAGCATTCAGCCGCTAGAAGGACGTGAAACACTTTCTCCCTTTTTCTTTTTTATTGCACATCTGGTTTACCAGCTTGAAAGGAGACGACAGACCCTCTAGGGAAAGTGTGGTGTGTGTGTGTGGTGTTGGTATCAGACCAAAGGAGTCTGTTTGTGAGCTGACCTACATACAAAACAGCAAGGTTCTGATGGATTCCCCCAAAAACAAAGCAGCACTAAACAGACTAACTTTCAAAAAAGAAAAAAAGTAAAGAACCCAAGCACCAAGAGACACACAAACTCTCCATACCCGATGAGAACCCCCATGGAGGCAGCGGTCTGATCTACATGGTTATTTGTATTCCTGTCTACATGTGTGTTTTTGTGTATATACTTGTGTGTCCGCATGTGTGTGTGTGTGTGTGTCTGGGTCAGTTGTGACGTGGCGTTGCTTGGAAGTTATGTAAGCTTCAGCAGGGTAATGTTATCTGTCCTCAGAGCTCCGAGAGCAAAGACACTCCCACGACAGCTTCCTTTACTGCCTGGCCAACGCACACACACACACACACACATAAAAACACACACACACACACTGAGGAGCATGGCCTATTTTTATATCTAAGGAATAAAATTGAAACAAATCCCCATAGATCTTTGACATAGACAAATAAGCTCGGGGAGAAACAAAAAAGAGGGGAGAACTATAAAAAGAGAGAAACAGTGAGATAAGGTAACAGCGACAGTATTTAGCACGTTGCTAAAAGCGGTGAAAAAAGACGACGGAGGACAAGAAAGAGATAGAGCGGAAAGAGCAAGAGCCTGCAGGAAATGTGGGAGACAACTTTAAAATAGCATGGTGGACTGTATATACACATCCCAGTTTGGTGTGGGACCAGTGATGCTATATGCACAATCACACAATCACAGTCACACACAAACACCAGAGAACCTCTCCGGACCGTCTCCGGTGAGTCAAGTCCGGCGGACATCTTTGCTGTGGGCAGGGTGAGGTTCAGTGATGGAGGAGGAAGTCAGGGCTTCCTGCGCTGCCCTGCCCTCACTAACAACACAAAGACATGCACACACAGCTGACGAGCCAGACATGTACCAAATATACATATGCAGAAAGAAAACACACAGCCCTGCTCCCGACTCTGTGTTCCGAGCGACGGTCTGTAATTTGAGCGAGCTGCCGATTTGCTGTGGAATGTAAATCATAACCTGGAGAGTTGCTTGGTCTGCACACTGGGTCTTACTGTATGTGTATAGAATGAGTGTGCCAGGTATTCTTCTTGTTGTGGGAACATAAATCTGTTTATACAGTTACATTGTAGAGGGGTGGCTGGCTCTCCGGTTACAGCAGAGTTCAGGGGTTATCGTAAGTCTACAGGAAATTAATCTAAGTCAATGTAATGTGGATACTCGACTGCGTGTGTGTGTGGATTCGTTTAACTTTATTTGTGGAGTCTGACTTGCTTTGTCAGGCCAAAATGTTGGACCCAAAAATGTTCAATGCAGTGAGGATTAAGAATTGATTTTAGGTTTTTAGCTAATGACTTCAGACCTCACTTGTCACTTATACTTGATCACCAATGACTCATGACTTCTCTTGGACTTGAACCTCATGACTTGAATAACTTGATACTCTCCCCAAACCCAAAACACACAAAAAAACGGTGCCACAAAAAGTATAAAGCGAATTTTATCCATTTCCCTGATTACAGTTCCACTTTGGATCGCTCCGTCAGCCGCCAATCAAGTTGCTAAATGTATTGTAGTAGTCCAGTATTGTACTGTCAAGTACAAAGGCCAAGCTGCCCCAAAAAAGGGGGCGCAGTATTTAAAACACGACAGACAGGGACGTAACAACTTCTAACTTCATTCGATATTTGAATACTAGTCAATAAGATGATTGACAGTAGTTAGAGGTTAGCGGAACCGCTAGCGGTTAGCGAGCTAGCCGGTAGCGAGCTAGCCGGTTAGCCAAGTAGCTAGCTAAAGCTAAAGGACACCCTGTTCCTAACTTTGCGGTTCTGTAATAGCATTACATTTCACCATTTTATATAATAGGATTTTTTACATATAGATATTTTGGATCAGACGCGGTGGGAAAACAGTCAATAAAAATACCATGTAAATCTATTTTTTGCAAAGAAAATACAGATAAATGTTCTCAGTTTCTACTTACGATTACTCCTGTCCTGACATACAGTCGATAGAAATGGATCAATGCTTTGTCAGCCAGGGATTAATGTGGTCTATAGACCTGTTGATGATCTATTCTGTGTCATCATTAATTTAAAAGAGCAGATGTGTGTAATGGAGTGGATCGTCACATCATTCCTCAGCTCAGTTAAACCGCATAAAGCGCTTTGATTACTGTTAATGGTAAGTGAATGCACCATTTATCTTTCTTCACGTTGCGTCATTGCTTTGCATTTAATCAATTTTGTCAACAGGATTAACACAATTTAAATCAAAAATACATTCGCTTAACATTTAACATTTTTGCTTGCAACTAACCTAACACCATTTCATGCAACTTGTTGGCAAAAAGACTGAAAGTCAATGTTCCAAAAACAATATATCAACAAAATATATAAAAGATAAGTTCCCACTAAAAAAAACATCCATCAGGCTCTGAAGAATGTTAAAGCTTCCCTCTTAGAGACCACATACCTAAATGTTTTACAACTCATTGGGAAAACTTATTCCAGATGGTTAAATATCTTGAAATATGATTTTGACATCACTATGTAAATAGTCTTGGAGCATACAAGTCTTAATACGTTCAGCCCAAACCTCCACCCAGCCCAGATCTCTCTCCAGCCTGCCCCATCAGAGGAGGGGCGCTGTCGGACGACCTACTTCTGCTGCTGGGTCTGCTCCAGAGGAGAGCCACGTCATGTCTGGAGGGACACTGAGCCCAGCCATGCTTTGTTCTCAAGATTGCTTAACATGCACAAACACACACACACCTTCGCAGCTGCACACACACAGATGTGCACACAATTAAAAATAGAGGCTCTTATACACCAGAACAGACGTTTCAAAACCGCAGACAAACGCCGCCCAACACCTGGGCATACGAGTGTAAACTCTTAAGATGTCATGCTGACATGAACACGCACACATGCACACACGAACACTTGGTTTCTGGAACACACTGACATTCAAATTGTTTACACTGACAGAAATCATGGTCACCCTGGCACAAACAACATACATAAAACAGAACACACAGACACTAACACACAGACAATTACAGATCCAGACACTCTGCACACACATGCAAGCACACACACACTCTGGGTATCTCTTTTCAAGTATCATCACATGAAATTATTCTTGTGATAAATCTTGCCTGCAGATATAATTGTTTTGAGATCTGTAACCATGCAAACACACACTTCACAGAGCGCCATTCTTCAGCGCTCGACCCTGCAGCTCCTGCACATGCAGACTCCGGACATGCATGTGCAAGCATGCATGTGCACACGCAAATGTACACAATCCAGACGCTGATGACTCATTGTATCCATTCCCTAATCAACTCTACATGTCTACAGAGAAACAGGGAGAGATGGGAGGGGAGTGAGCAGAGAAGTGCAACAGCTGTTGGTGTGCAAACAGTCTAATAATCATTTCCTGCTCTCCCTTCCTTGCTCCCTTCTCTTTCTCTCGCTCCTTGGAATCCTTGAGTTGCAACAAACTCTCAAACCTTGACCCACCAAAAGAGCAGCAATGTTGCTCATTTTTGTTTATCAAACTTTCTGCGCCCAGCTGCACTCCTCTGCCTCTCTTCTCCTCTCCATTCCTCCCCACACTCTCCTCCTTCTATCGCTCCATTCCTGGGGTATGAGTCACAGTCTGAACAGCGCAGAGTTTGTGTCTACCACAAAAGCGCTGAGAAAGTGTGTGAATGGAGGAAGAGGAGAACAGAAGAGGAGAAGAGAGAAGAACGGAACAGAAGGAGAGAGAAGAGAACAGAGCAGAAGTTGTGTGAATGTCAGTGGAACAAAGGAAGACTGGAAGTCCTAGATTAGCTGGGACTTTCCCCAACTCCCCAACTCTTAATTCTACTGTTTGTATATGCGAGTGTGTGTGTGTGTGTGTGTGTCAGGCAGCTGTAGGATGATGAGACTAGCAAGGATGGTAGAAGTGGTGTGAGAGAGGGAGTGAACTGAGGTGAGGTCCTGCTCTTTTATACTAATACCAAGCTCTTTCCTTTCTTTGATCGTTCCCCGACCTCGCCGGTTAGGCCCCTCCCATTGACCGACACACTCTCATGCCCCTCCAATCAGATCAGTGCAATGGAAATAAAGGGCGGCTTCCAGGAGGCATATAAACACATGTATGTGTGGCCGGTATAGCCCTGCATGATGTGAAGATTTAAAAGAAGGTTGGTGGTTCAATCTTCAACCTCCACCTGAGACAAAGTGTCCTTGAGTAAGAAACTGAAGCACTCATTGCTCCTGATGCCGTTCCATCAGTGTGTGAATGTGTTAGCAACCTTCCACAGTGACCTCTGCCAACAGTGGGAGATGGAGAGTCTGACCGGGAGAGTGACGCAACATTGTAAAGCACTTTGATAACTGTTGAGGTTCAGAGGGGCGGTATACAAGGAGCCATCTAACATGCAAATCACCAAGTTGGAATGAGGATGAGGTGCGACTGAAATAAAAAAAATACAGCAAGATAGAATCAACAGGCAAAGAGAAGGAGAGACGGGGAAGCATGGGAGGAAGTGAAGGAGGTCGGAATGATAGGGAGAGGAGGAGGGAACGAGGGTGGAGGGAGGGTAAAGTGCTCCAGCTGTACCCTGAGCTTCAAGGGAGCCAAGAATTTCATCCCTGGAAAAGCTTTTTTCTTTCTCTCTCTGGAAAATTCTGTAAGCACTTCTCTACACAGCTGCTGTTCACAAACATATCCACTTTTCACGCAGTCTTGCATATGAAGACAGACAGTACTCTACAGAGTTATGCCCTTTTCTTTTCTCTCTCTCTCTCCCCGAACCCCCCTCCCACCACCCGGGTTGCCAGAATTGGGCCAGCAACTTCCATCTTCTCCAAAGCTGGCAGACCGAACCAAGTCAGCAGCACAGGGGTGGCTGGGGTCATTGCTTGGAGGAAGTGGCCTCGCCCGGAATGCATGGCAGCAGACACGACCAGACATGTAGCGTCTGATTCTCTCACTTTATCCCTCCTTTTTCTTTCTCTTTCTTCCTCCGTTTACCTTTCCTCGTTCTATCGTTTTTAATTTCCACTCTATTTCTTCCTCCCTCCCTCCCTCCCTCCCTTCCTCCTCCTGCCTTTTCATGCCCTACTGTGTGAGGGCATTGGGTTTATACGTGAGCTGGGCAGGGCATCCAGCAACAATCAACTCTCTCTCTTTACCTCTCACACACACACACAAACACACACACACACTGAAGTCAAGCTTTTAACTACTTTGTGCCAAATGAAGCAAACCAATCCTCTCTGTCCTCTTGTTTCTTGCAAAGTACATTTGAGTGGAAATTGCTAGAAAAAGAAAAGGCAGGTACACACACAGACACACACACACACACACACACACGCACACACACACACACACACACACAAACTGTGCCCAGAGGGACCACATTCCATTACACACCACCTGGAGTGAAAGTCCGTTCCCATGGTGACCAGCAGTCCAAATCCAATGGTACTCAAAACAATATTAAAACACACACACACACGTCCTAATCACACCTCCAGAAGCAGCTTTACAGGTGTTTAAATGCACTTAAAGATAATTAAAGACAAAAACTACAGTCGTGTGTTAGCTCTTCAAAGTATGAACTGAGACTTCACCGTTTGAGCCTGAAGTTCTGGACCGATACAGATGTTCAGAACAACAAACCCGTCGATAACTGAGGTCGATTCCAACGTCGTGTTGCAGGGAAACTATGAAATAAATGAACTCTTTCAGCCCTTCATCCCACTATTTCCATGAGCACAAATTCAATCATACACTTTTTATGAAATAACCTTTAACATAATCTTATTTCTGTAAGAAGTTAAGTGATAAAGGACGTATAGGCTGAGCTGAGTGGAGACCACACAGACACACACACAATGTAAATGATTATATTATTGCATAAATACGCTCTACACATTTCCTCTGTCATGGGGTGAATTACGCCCGGAGCTAAAAGCAGCAGCCTGCACACGCAGTCTGCAGACACGTTCCAGGACAATAACATATGAAACCTAAAATATGTTGCTCTTTCCCTTTTTGAAAATACGTAGTGTAAATAGTTTCAGCTGACAAGTCAAATGAACTGTGACCACCAGCCAACCAATCTTCCAGTTACACAGTCATTTTCGATCCTGCTGTTTTAGTGTCACACTGCCACTTTCGGGTAGGATTCGGATTCCAAGGCAGGTTCCTAAAACAACCACCTTTGGTTACGAGCAGCAAAGAGAGAGAGTGAGAGAGAGAGCCCTAAAACAGAACCCTGAGTTAAGCCCTTCTCAGAAAAGTGTATTTGTGTCTTCTCCCCCAGCTTGTTTAGAGCCATCTGGCTCGGTGTAAACACAGGCTGCGAGACTTTCCACCATATTTCTCTCAACCAGCTATTCCCGTTTACATCAACAGCCTCGGTCGGAGGGTAGAAGTGCACGATCACGCACAAGGCTGCAGGAGTAACTTCAACGTCGCTCTTTTTGCAGAGTGAAGCCAGAAAGAGGAATATTAGTAGCAGTCCATCCAACGAAAGCAAAGAGAAACTGAGTCGGACAAAAAAAATAATAATTAAAGACTAAGTGATGGAGAGAGAAAGAGCCATTATTCCTCTCATTTCTTTCTTTCTTTCTGCAGCGATCGGCTTCATCCCAATGAAAACATGACGACTCACACGAGGATTTCTCTTGGTTTTAGATTTACAGACTGAACTGTATTTCATGCATCTTTTCCATTCTGATTTCATTATTCAACACTACAGATAGGGCGGCGCCAAATCGTATATTACTCTCCATATCATTACAAACCTTCCCTATGATTTACATTATTCATATCTTTAATATCATAGCCAAAGTTCAGTCAGGATGACATCTGTCCTTGAATGCCACAGTTGCATTTATAATCACTCCCCTCGCATGCAGACTCTTTATCTCCTCGCTGTCATCAGAGATACCAGCGGCTCTCAGCGTCTGATCACAGCCATCCAGCCGGGCATTGACAGACCTTTGACGTTAGCCTATAATATTACTGCTTCCCATTTTTAAATATGCTCTCTCTCAGAATCACAGGATTTAGTCTGAACTGTATATCACCCACCTCTAACTGCAGATTATCATCATGTCTCTTGATGCACAGAAATAACAGGTTAATGCACAGTTCAGCTGCAGTGTTGCTGTCTGATGTTTGATCGCTGCACAGTCACGTGCTAAAGAATACAGGCTTTAATGACACAAGAAATACTCCATAAACAAATGTGCTTTATCTTTCAGCGCATACCTGATTGTAGCAACATAAAGTAAACTGAAATGTTGTGTCTGCAGCTTTGTGCTTTCAATGCAGTCTGGTATGTTTGCTCAGCTGCAGCCTCCGATCGCTAACACATTTTCAATAGGGGAGTATGTGTCCAATAAAAGACTTCCGCCCCAGGGCGCTCTTTTTCTAACATCCTTCTGAGCAGAAATAACTGGAACGACGCTAATGACAGCGGGTCTGGTATATTTTTAGGTGGGGCGTGAAATATGAATCAGAATTAGGATGCAATCGTAAAGGCACAGAGAGTCAGAAAAGAGGAAGACACGTTAAGAGGGAGGGCGAACGAACAACTGAATCTGCTACATGATTCACACACCGCTCCGTCCGGATGAGCTGCACACTCACACACACACACACACACACACACAGAAGCTTGCGTACGGAGTTGACCACATCACAGACCTGCCGACTGGCCGTGTGTCTGAGCAACGGCCTGAGCGACTCATAATGCAGCTGACTGTATGACATCACTTCCCATTGTGCCACCGCTCTCATGCAGCTGTGCAGCTATGACTTTATCATCCATGCACTCACAGGCAGAGACGGAGCAGAAGGAGCTTCACTGTTGGGTAATCAAGTAAACTCAAGTTTGTTTTTATTTATTAAATTCTTAGAAAAGAATGTGTCAATCTACTGTTGTTCAAATATCAGAACCAAGGCCGGCGCCGAGTCTCACCTGCATCTTACAGATCCAGACATCAAACAAATACATTTTCCTGATGTCTGGGAAATAAGAAGCCTGAACATCCCTTCAGCACACCTGATGTCTCCTACTTCACTGTGAAGTCAGTGAATGTGCACTGGAGGGTTCAACTTTCCACCTCACAGGTGTACAAGCTGCATCGTGGACCTAGAATGGCTCTAAGCTCGCTGTGATGTCACAAATCACGGCTAAGACGTCCGTAACTCCGGCCTACATCAGTCACGGAGGAACAGCTGTCTCAGGTCAAACCCTGCGTACACATTCTTCAACATTTGGCCTCAAACCATCAAACTGATGGGACAAGAAGAACACACACATTCGACCCGGCGGGAAGTAAAATGACGGAGACGAGCTGAGTTATATTACAGGATGTGTGTTTTCTTAGTGAGAACACTCAGTGATACAGAGCGCCGGGGGTTTAATATAATTTTATTTTCAATTATAATTTGGACTATAATTTGTGACCGAAAATGACACGATGTTGACGAGGCAATACAGCATTTAATTCATCATGTCTCATACAGAGACTGTATTTACCTCTTTTTATATTTAACTATATTAGTGATATTTAAATAATGGTGATCTCATCAAGCAGCTGTTCTTCTGCAGGTGAAGCTCTTGGTGCCGTGAGATGAGGCTGAATATACATATTGGGACTAGATGAGCTGACGACCCCCCCAGTGTGACCCCGAGAAGCTGCTTTAACAATCGGACGAATCATCTGTTGACTAATCCCAAACAGAGTCAGAGGGAATGTTCGCTGCAGGTGTGAGTCGCTGCCGCCCGAGCGTCATGATGTCACATCCTCCCTGGCAGGGCACAGCTTCCTGTTCTGCACCCCCGGCCTCATCATCCCTCATAAAAGTCCAACAAAGAAGCAAACAACAAAGTAAACCAACACAGCCTTGTAAAACACACACACACACACACACACACACACACATTAACACACTCACATTCCAGAGCAGGGTGCTCTAACACACCCTCCAGAGTCTTGTCCTTTGATGTGAGTGTGGGAAAGCTCTGGGGAATGGTCTTAGTGGGGGAGGGGAGAGAGAAACAGGGGGGTGAGGGTGGGGGAAGGACGGAGAAGAGGGTACACATGAGAGCAACTTGATGAGATGGTGAGAGATGGACCGAGACTGGGAGTGTGGGGGGGGGGGGGTCAGTGGAAGCTGAACCCTGAGCACCGAGAGGTCAACCTGGGTGAACGAGGTATGGGGACACGGACACACACGTGTACGCACACACACACACATTTCGGGAGCATGCTAATTAGCAAACTGATGGAGGCAAAGATTTGAAGATACACAACACAGAGACGAGCGGAGGAAGAGAGCAGATAAAGCAGGTAGAGCAATAACGTGTTGAATATCTATAGCAAACAGGAGTTATAACGTCTGAAAACATCTCACAGCTCTGAGTTATGGAATAAAACTGGATGTGAAGTTTCAAATAAAAAAAGCATGATTGAGCCAGCAGCACTTAGCGGTGGTGTGACTAATGAGCAGCATTTAACACCAATCCAACCAACATAATAGCCTTTCTTTTGCTCCAGGTACGCTTTCAGGAGACGCATGAGGAAGAGGAGAGGGAAGAGGAAGAAAGGGAGAGTCAGCAGAGGAGAAGAGGAGGTTCATATGAAAGGATCATTCCTGGCGGAGTCCGAGTCTCCAGGCTGGCTCTACCTTGGCAGTGCATCTGTGTGTGCTGCGTGCGTATGTGTGTGTGTGTGTGTGTGTGTGTGTGTGTGTGTGCATGTTTGCACGCGTGCGCCGCAGTGCAGCGGCTAAACAGAGGTTACTTTATATAAAAGCCGGTTCCTGTTTGTGCCCCGAGGTCTCTGTAATCTCAACCTCTGTCACACACACTTGCACACAAGCACGCCAAAAGTGCAAACACACCCACACACACACACACACACACACAGGCACGCCAAAGCACAAGCCTGTGCAAACATGGATCTCTGAGGTTTTTCAGTAATCACACTGATTCTCTGTCTGAAGAGCGACTCAGCTCGCCTTCGGAACCCGCTGACACCGTCCACCTCTCATTAAACCCGGTGACCTCCTCCGGAGGGACACGGAGGAGGACAGAGAGCGAGTGTGAGTGTGTGTGTGTGTGTGTGTGTGTGTGTGCCTTAACATTAATAACGTGCATTCAAACGTGACCCCAAGACGACGGCCACACGCCAATCAACCCGTTAACTGTTAGAAAAGCACACATTGCTTATCACAACTGCAAAAGAGTTCTTCATTCATCACATCATGTGAGGCCTGAATCCCCTCTCGTATCCATCTTTCCGTTCGTCCAATTAGCCTAATCACTGGCTATAAATTGGTCTGTCAACTGCACATCTTCGCATGCATCCATCCTATCATGAACTGGATCCATCTGGCGTCATCTCTGCCTTTAAGGTCTTCCCGGGGCGATAGCCCTGATTTAAGGGGGGGAAATTGAATTACACGGCGGTCGGAGAAAAAGGAGGCGGGGTGTAATTAGCTAGAATATCAAATGTTTGTGGGTAGGGGGGGGGGGGGGGGGTGGTTGAGGGGGAAAGTGACAGAGGGATGGATGGGGAGAGAGAAAAAACAAAAGGTGCAAGTGTCTGAGTAACAGCTTACTCTGCTGACATCATCAGACAAAATTCCCTGCGATTCGGGGGGATTCCCGTGTTACTGTCTTCTTTGAGAGCCTCTAAGTGGCTTAAATTTCAAGTCTTTTCATGTAGTGATATCAGATGGAGCCTTGGAGAGAGACAATGGCTGCCTCCTCTCTCCCAGTCTGTCATTGTGAGGATCAGGCTTTCAACTCAGCTTCTTTTTTTATATATATATTGAAGGTTTTGATGTTTAGACGCTATGAATTCGTGACAACTTTTCTGCTGCCTGTGTTCAAATAGTGATTTTTTTTCCTTCTGCTTCCCTGCAGAACAACAAAACAGTGTGATAACAATCTGTAGCTGATGATGACTGCAGCTACAGAGGGTTCATGTTTGTGTTATTTCAACACCGTTACAGGTGAGTGAAAGTTGAAAACCCAATAACCCGATCGAAGCAGCCGCGTGTCCACGTCATCATGATAAAATAGGAACATATGGGAGGACTGACCCGGGATGCATTGCAGTGATCCGTCCTCGGCCCGGATGGTGAACGTCTCCCCAGGGTTCACCTGCACCAGGATCACCTGTTGCACAATAACACACAGAAAAGAAAATCGATCGATGATTAATTACTGATGATAAGAAGATAAAAAGTTGTCACGCATACTGCCATCATCACACATCCGTCCTCTACATCCACAGGACGGACACGCTGCTTGTGCAGCCAATAGGCACGAAGAGGTGACATAACACAATAAAACCACCAGATCCAGGAGCAGGGCGGACACAGAGGTGTTGTTCTGTGTCAAACACCCTGATTTGAAAACCATTAAAAACCAGAGTGCATCCACAAACATGGCACACATGGAGTGATGAACAGACCACAACAAGTGAGCACGTACAGACGGAGACAAAACAGTCGACATTGTTTAAAATGTCTTGACTGTTTCTGCCGAGTGTGCCTGGAGGGAGTACGTGTGCACCTTACCGTCATATTCTCTGCATGCAGATTGTTGAGTGTGTACACGTGGCTGCAGACATGAAACAGGTGACCCTCCATTGCGCGAGCTCACGCACAAATGCATGCGTACACGAGCGCGGCCTCGTCTGTGCTCTACAGGTGTGCCGTGGTAAAAATCCTCATATCCTGCGTTCCTCCCGGAGTGTGTGCATGCTCTCCCATCTCGGCGCTAGCCCGCTCCACTCCCTCAGACACACACAGATTCACACACTTCCTGCTCTGTCTGCTGCAGCGGCTGCTGTTGCTATGGTAACGCCAGTCTACTACAGGGCGACACATGTTTCCCCCCAAGTACAGAGAAAACCCCAATATGATGTGGGTGGGTGCGGCATGAGCGTGCAGATGTGTGTGGCGTCTTATTCCTTACAAGACAAGATCATGGTGCAATAAACATTTAGGATATTCGGTAACTTTGATAATCATTTTAATATCAGTACTCATCCATGATTGTGCAGTGTAGTGAGTTACAAAATACCAAGATCCTCACATCATCATGTGAGAATATTAAAGAACTTTTGTGTGTCTGTGTTGACCAGCTGCTCGGCGACCTGGCCCAGACACAGCAGGCTCCGGCAACGAAAACGCAGCCATGTCTGGAAAAAGACTTGAACCGGGCTCAACTTTCGCTGGAATGCAAAGCAACGCTGTCTGGCGAGGTTCTGCTTTGGCCGATCAAACATGCAAATGTACTCCTGGTGGTGTACATTGGATTACACGGGGGATTTTTTTTATTGTCTGCAGCAATGTCGCCAATTCACGGTCGGATCTGCCAACTCGACCCCCGATTGAAATCAACCGAGCAGTGTCGACGTAATCCTACAGGAAGTGTAACGAAGATACAACCACCTTGACAGAGGTGCTGATTAATGCTGAGAGAAATTAACTATACAGAAGAGACAACCACTGTTCTAATTAAAGATCTGCAGTAGTTTCTATTCCAATTCAAGGATATTTTTTGCTGCTGTAAGACGAAATATAAAGCGAGGATTCATCTTCCGACAGTGTAACAACATGTAAACTTTATTTATGTGATTATATATCAGATCAGACATCCAGACATGTGCACCCACGATGATCATTCTGCTCACACGGACCGACGGAGGAGATAAACAAACACACACAAACCGGCTGGTAGACAGACAACAAGATGAAATACACACAAGCAAACAAACACTGAAGTCTGTACTCAGACTCAACACTGGAAGGGAAAAAGAAACACACACACACAGGAACAAACAAACACACGCAATTATGGACGCGCACGCACATAAAACACGCAGAGACCCAAATTATATAAGCGTCGGTCTAGATGTCTGATTCCACATTAACTTTTATAAACTGCAGGGTGTTACACTAAAAAGAGCTCCTCTAACTGCGGAGTGTCACAGCCAAAACCGTCCCCGACCGGGCTGTGCTGCCAAATCGCATGGCGCATCCTCCAGAGAACGGCCGGGGACGCTACGTACACATCATCCCTCCACCATCGAGGAGGAAACTGAAATACACGTGTGACTACAGAAGTAACTGATGCTTCTAGTTCACGTCGATCGCCTCCTCGCACGCTCGCAGAGGCTTTTACTTTGAAGGCGCTTCAGTTGGATCTTCTGATAAGATCTGTCGGTCAAAGAGAAGCGGTTGTTTCTAAAAGTAATTAAAGCGAAGGCCTCACAGGATCCGTGAATGGAGCCAGTCAGCCGCTTTCCTGCTGCTTTAAAAAAACAAATGTGTCTTGACTCATTGAATATTACTTGTGAATGTGTCTGTACGCGTCTGTGTTTATTCTCCTTCCTGGTACGTGACAACTTTACTGTAAGAGGTTGGCAGCCGCTCGTTACTGGTTGCAACATCCCCATGAGCAGTGTGACAAATGACAACAAACAGAAACCGCTGCGTGACTGTTTGATGAGACGCCTTGCATGCATCCAGCTGGTGTGTGTGTGCGTGTGCGTGTGCGTGTGTGGTAACGTGTGACACATTGTAAACCGAGGCAATGGCATGTCCGTTCTGCAACAAGACAGACGTGTGTGTGCGTGTGCGTGCGTGTGTGTTTACCTGCTGTGCTGCGTCACCGTTAACCATGTGAGGCATGAGCGGGACCTCCCCGTTCAGCAGGGGGGGCGGAGCCAAGTCCAGTGGAATCTGGTCTGTCATCATCATTGTGACGTACATTCATGGAGAAATTCACTGAACTGCCCTACCTGGGAAAGTACAGAGAGAGAGAGAGAGCTTGTGAGAAACAGGGGACATGTGTGTCACACACACACACACACACACACACACACACACACACACACACACACACATATATATAAAGACATATATATATATACATGTAGGAAAATAGAGTCTCCATTGAACAGCCGAGTGAAGTTCAGCAAACACATGAGAAGTAAAAAGCTCCTCTAAACTCTACATTATGTTTTGCTCTTTATATTTTTTATCTCATTCCTTATCACATCTTGATGGTTCCGGATCAATAACATTTGATCTCATCTCCTCATCGCTCCGCAACAGTGCATCACATAAACACATGATATCTCGGGATGCACCGATCAGAAGCTGATATATAGATTTCTATTATCCGCCTGTGCTTCTCCTGTTTTCACACGTGTTAAATGTCTCTGAGGACAACAGATACATGGGAGGAGACAGATGACATTATTTTGTTCTGTATGTAACTGCTGGCTTTGTCTCGGGTCTGTGGTGTCGCTCTTTGACTGAACCAAATCCGCAGACGGTTTCTTTTCTTGACCGTAAAGGAAACAAACACACAGCCACCGAGGCCACTCGTCCTCAGCGGGACATAAAATCCCTCCGCCTGATTGTCGTAAGGTCAAAACGTTGGTTAAGCAACATGTGTCGGCTCTGCACACGGCCCTTTAAGCTGCGGACCCAAACTTGAATAGTCAAAATGTAAACAGAGTGTTCACCGCACAGGAGCTGCAACACACTCACAGCCATACATATCTGACACACACACACAGTCGAAACCCCCGGCCCACGTTCTGCGCACACACACACACACACACACACACACACACACACACACACACACACACACACACACACACAGACAAACGGAGATTCATTGCCAGAGGTGGATTACTGAATGATGTATTGTTCCAACTCAATGCTGCTGAGGAAACCACTGCTAAAGAGCTACTGACTAATGGCTGTAAGCTGCTATTAGCACGCACACAACAAACTCATACACTGTGCATCAGGGATTTACTTAACTAAATAAATGAAATCTGACACACACACGCACACACACAGATGATGTGTCTATGACACACACACACACACACACACAGCTGTGGAGTCATTGTGTGTCTTTTCTTTCAGCCGGTCGTCTTCTTGCACTGACAAGATCTTTGAGGGTTCGTAGATCACACAGCTGTGGCTCATACTGTTGCAAGATAAACACACACACACACACACACACACACACACACACACACACACACACACACACACACACACACACACACACACACACACACACACACACACAGACAAACGGAGATTCATTGCCAGAGGTGGATTACTGAATGATGTATTGTTCCAACTCAATG